>SJYC01140165.1:0-38861 GCA_006408675.1 Madoqua kirkii | reverse complement strand
ATGGATTGGAAATTGAAGAAATATGGTTTAAGAAATGTCTAGATAATAGAACCGAGGCTCAGAGAAATAGAATAACTTGCCGCATCTTTAGTCTTTAAGAGGAAGACTCAGACTCTAACTCCAAAGCCCATCAACTCTCTATTTTTTATTAAAATTAACATTCAACTTAATACCATGCCTGCTCCTTCCTGCCTGTTTAAACAATAATGCTAAGCTTGATTTTGCAGAGCTGAAAGGAGAGGGGTAGGTATTGGCCTTTCTATTGCTGGTCAGCCAAGTCATTCCAGAGTGTAGACATGGGACTTAAGAGCTTTACTTAATCAAAATGATGCTACTCATGTAGGAGACAGAAATGGCCTCATTCATGCAGAGCCACTTGGAAATAACAGCAAAGCTTTCTCCTTTATTCCTTCTGCCACTCCCTGAAGGAGAAAAATAGGAAATATATAAAGTTCGCATTGAAGAAAAATTTTTTAATGGGCCCTGCATTTAGTGAGGCAGTTCACTTTGTGGTTTAAAATTCAAAGAAATTTCTTTCTATTGTCTGTTAAAGATACAATCATGCAGGGATTACCACGAAAAGTGGCAGACAGACATGGGCTTTGGAGCTTTAGACACATTTAGACTTGGGCCTTGCCTTTGTCGTTGTCTTGCTGTGAAGTCTTGGCATCATGCTAACATTTCTGAACTTTTTTTTTCTCATTTGTAAAATATGAATAATTCATACCTCATAGGATTCTGGGGTAATTTAATAAGGTAACTTATGTAAACTGCTCTCATCAAGTCTGAAATAGGAGGATAATTACATCAGATTCCCCCAAACCAAATACATTTAACCAGCTTTTAACCAGCTTGTTTGACATCCTTTCAAATGCTGTGGCTGGACCACCTCTCCATAATACAAAAAAAAAAAAAATTTTTTTTTCTAAGTTAGTTACTCAGCAAGTGGATATTTTTTCAGCAAGGAATGAAACAAGGTCACTTGACTCGTGTAAAATTTGAATTAACTGAGTAATTCGCATGTTTTGTTTTCATACACAGAGTCTAATCATTTAGGATGGTATTCTAGTCTATTGTACGTTGAAAAATTATTTGAGTCTGTGATGCATTCATGGACAGAGGAGCCTGGAGGGCTATAGTCCATAGGGTCACAAAGAGTCAGACAGGACTGAAGTGACTTAGTGGGCACGCCCATGTACTCACTTTGGGAGATTACTAATAATCTTATCTTACAAGGATATAAGAAAGAAAGAAAGAAAGTGAGGTCACTCTGTTGTTTCCGACTCTTCGTGACCCCATGGACTGTAGCCTACCAGGCTCCTCCATCCATGGGATTTTCCAGGCAAGAATACTGGAATGGGTTATCATTTCCTTCTCCAGGAGATCTTCATGACCCAGGGTTTGAACCCAGGTCTCCCGCGTTGTAGGTAGACACTTTACTGTCTGAGCCACCAGAGAAGTCTACAAGGATGTAGGGAGAGCCCGTTAGATTATCTAATGTATGCAAAGTACATGATAAGCACTGGATAAATATCTTTCCCCTGTATTCTGCTTTCTTTATAAGTGCTATTATTTTCAGGTCAATGCCACTCAATAGCACTTGATTATATATAATCAAATAGTACTTTTCTCCTACTTTAACACTTAACAGGATGAAATTATTTGTACTTAGAAGGTGGAGATGTGAGCACATGTGATTTAAAGC
This sequence comes from Madoqua kirkii, assembly GCA_006408675.1. NCBI lineage: Eukaryota > Metazoa > Chordata > Mammalia > Artiodactyla > Bovidae > Madoqua > Madoqua kirkii. The sequence continues at coordinate 37,156 of SJYC01140165.1, read as the reverse complement.
CTCTATGAATTTGCCTTGAAATGCTATGGTGAAATTTCTACAAATGAATGATAACTAGATCTCTGTGATAAGTGATTCTCAAGGTCTGCACTCGGGCTAATTTCTGAGGCAGCACTGAGCCTTTGGCATTTCCTCAGTAATTTGCCCCTAAACTGTGTCAACAAATTCTTGTGTACTCTTTACGGTTTTACTAACCTTTTTTGCCTTTAACCATTCCAATATTCATTTCTGAGCAAAACACAAACCTATGTTCTAAACTGTTAATTGATTTTCCTTGCAACATCCCAGGGGTCTGAAGTCAAAAGCCTCTTTCGGGACTCATTTTAGGCAACATTGGAAGCTATTTCAGAAACTAAACCATGCAGGGTTAGTTAGAAAACCACCTGGAAGCACTGAGTAACTTTATTTTCATCACCCAGCTGTCATTTTGGGTTTTGTTGGCTTACTCTGGCTTTAACATGTGCTCCTTCAAGACATGCCTAATGCTTTTAGTATTCTGCTGTTTGTCTGTTGATTCCAACACAGCTCTGGATAAAAGATGCTCAGACCCCTGTGTTCCAGTTTGTAAGACACAGCACTAATATGTTCTTGAAACTGAAAAAAGAAGACAAATGCAATAAATGTATGAGAAAGTGCAATCAAGAACTGCAAAGCCCAGTTACAGTCATAAACAAAGGCTGGGCAGGTGGCTAATTGCAACGGGTAAGGTAGTCTCTGGCAACATGAATAGCAACAAGGAGAGTAAAACTTCACAGGACTGTATTATCAGGTATGGTAAGAGAGAACAACAGAAACAGATCAGAAAAAGACAATGGATCAAAAGAGAGAGGGACTTGGGCATGACCCACACCATGCACATAAATGAACTGTTGAGAAAAGACCTGGAAACCCAGGGTATATTTCTGTAAATTTCCTTTAAAATTTAATGAAACACTTATAATCAGTATATTTGCTTAATTTAGGTACACAGTCAACATGTTTTAATCTTTTTCATGGTGTGTGTGTGTGTTGTTATACCAAGTATTTATTTTTAATTTCCTTTCTGGATACCTATGTTATAGACCCTCAGAAGCCAAGTAACATCTAGTATAGTTCAATCTGACTCTAACCACTGATCACCCATAATTGGGTTCACTTGCACTCAGTCACACAGGGCTAGGGTGCAGTGAAAGTGAAGTCACTCAGTTGTGTCCGACTCTTTGCCACCCCATGGATGGTAGCCTACCAGGCTCCGCAGTCCCTGGGATTTTCCAGGCAAGAATACTGGAGTGGGCTGCTATTGCCTTCTCCAGGGGCTCTTCCAAACCCAGGGATTGAACCCAGGTCTGCTGCATTGTAGCAGATGCTTTACCATCTGAGCCCTAGGGAAGCCCAGGATGCAATGAAATGTCTCACAAATAATTTACCTGCTCTTATTTATTGTGGAGACCATGAGTTCAGTGTTTACCCTAGGATCAGATGCAGAAGCAGACTGGCCATTGTTATCAAGTCCTTTTTGTTGGTGTTTTAGACTATCTGCTTTGATACCACACACTGCCCCACATTAATTGTTGAGTATGTACTCAATACTTGACCTCAGCTCAGTTGCTGACTAGTGTCCTGACCCTCTTCTTTACCCTGACATTTATGTTCTTGAAGAGCAACATTTGTTTTGATTGCCACTCAAGATTTTCTATCTCCCATCTTACCATTTCTGGGGAGATCTGCATCTTATGGTCTTAAGTGTCAATGTTTCTTCTGACTTGAATTACCAGTATGCAGTCCTCTTTCCACAAGTCACCGGACTGCTCAGCCCTGCTCTCCTCACTGGCTTCTGGCCGTGCCCCAACAGATTCAATCCTCTGTGAATCCCTGCCCCAAGTCCCAATCTCATTCCCAATTTCAAACTCTAACCTTAACCTGCTGCTCTCTCAGACCCAGTGCCTCCGAAATTGAGCTGTGTTTTGGTACAGCCTCCTCTTAACAATAGTGGAATCCCAAGAGAAGTAGTTTTAATTCCATCAAACCTAAATGGTAACAACAATAAGAGCAAACTTTCATTGAGTGCTTAACCATGTAATCTAGCATACTCTTCACTCCAACCCTCTGAGGTATCATCACAATCATTCCCACTTCACAGATGAGAAGACTGGGAAAGAGAGGGCCAAAATAACCTCACCAAGATCACACACTAAATAATTGCCTGACAGGATTCTAAGGTGTACACTCTGCAGAGTCTGAGCTCTTAATCATTATGGCACATGCTTCTAGATCTTTGATATGGTACTTGGTATAAATACATAATTAAACAGATCATAGAGGATATGAAAATTGTGGATTTGGCAGGGATTTTTCTTTGAAAGTTGGGAGTTTAAAAAAAAATTAGTTTTCCCCTGTGAAAATAAGTAGTTTATCCTTTAAGCTAAAGGGATACATGGAGATGTATGATTAATGCTTGGAGAAAGCAAGCAGCCATGTATATAGCCTGAAGTGTGAAGTCATTTAGATAGCCTAAATGGTTCCAGACATAATGGTGCTTTGTTGCTTTCATATCACTGACCCTCCATGTGGGCATGTGTGACTGTCACCTTGGTGATGTTGTGAAGTCAGAGGGCTGAAAAGCCCATCAGGTCATGCTCAGTGCATGTAGTTTTGAACGTGCAGGTGGTGCTTGTAGCTTAATTATGCCTGTGCAGAATACTGATTACTGCACCTCTTTCCAATCATCTTTCCCTGTGCTCCCACCTTCTCCTAAGACCACCTAACTTCTCTATTCTTTATTTCATAAATACTCCGAGACTCTTTCCTAGGGGAGGTAAATCTGAGACTTGTTCATCTCCTCACTTGGCTGCCTTGTGAATAAACCCTGTCTTTGCTGCAAATCTCAGCATCTCAGCATTTTGATTTGCTGCAAGTTGGGCAAATCAAACCTGGTTTGGTAACACTTGTATACATCACCTTAACCAAATGCTGAAAGTTAATATCACCAAAATTGGAACCAACCCATATCATATTCTTCCCAATGTGATGGACTGAAGAAGAGACACTATTCAGTTCAGTTCATTTCAGCCACTCAGTCGTGTCTAACTCTTTGCGATCCCATGAATTACAGCATTCCAGGCCTCCCTGTCCATCACCAACTCCCAGAGTTCACTCAAACTCATATTCATCGAGTCAGTGATGCCATCCAGCCATCTCATTCTCTGTTGTCCCCTTTTCCTCCTACCCCTAATCCCTCCCAGCATCAGAGTCTTTTCCAGTGAGTCAACTCTTCGCGTGAAGTGGCCAAAGTACTGGAGTTTCAGCTTCAGCATCATTCCTTCCAAAGAACACCCAGGACCTATCCCCTTTAGAATGGACTGGTTGGATCTCCTTGCAGTCCAAGCGATCAATGCAAAGAAATAGAGGAAAACATCAGAATGGGAAAGAGACACTATTAACTCAGTGCTATTCATAACCTGAATTAATCCCGGAGGAAACTTCAGACAAAACCAAACTGAAGTATGTTGGGACCTGATGAACGCCATGTCAGGCCTTAGAGGCCTAGGTAGGCCTGAGTTTCATTCACAAAGAAGCTGAGTCAGTGCCCGGAAGGAACTGAGTTCATCTTCACTGACTTGGCCAATCGGCATAAACCCTGTAGTTTGATCTGAGCCTATCAGGACAAAGATGGAAGTCCTCTAAGAAAGAATTTAGCCAATTAGTATATGCTAAGAAACCTTTGTAACCAATCAGCCCTCGCTAACCTCCTGTCTTTGTCTTAACTCTATAAATACTGCTGTAACAAAAGACTCAGGGCTCTTGTTCCACTCCACTGTATTGGATGTGGTGGGGCCCTAGCTAGAAATAAAACCCCTTTTTGCTTTTTGCATTGTCGTGGATGTCTTGTTCTCTCAGTTTTGGGGATTTGGACTGCGGTCATACAAGGGACATTCTACAAAGAAAGATTTCCTATATTCTTCAGAAATGTCAGTATCCTGAGGGCAAAAGAAAGGCTAAGAAACTGTTCCAGATTAAAGGAATCTAAAGGAAAATGCAAGATAAGGGTAAAGAGTGATCCTAGATTAAATCATAGGCCAGAGGAAAATGTTGCAATAAAAAGAAATACTGGAAAACTGAATGAAGTTGGAACAAACTTCCTCTAAACTCTGCATTAGAGGAAAATGCACAACATAAAAGTTTTGAGTGTGAGTTCTTTTTAGGGACTTGCTGAGGACAATAGCCCAGGAAATAGCCTCTCAAAGGTGGCTCTGAGGCAACTGCTCTGAAGAGTTAGGAAAGAAGCCAGTTTATCTGTCATTTTTTGGCTGGGAAATATATATGTAGTCAAACATATATCTTGGTAAAAGATTACTGCTAATCACAAATATCGGATAAATCAAGTAATAATTTTAGTGCTTTTCTCTGCATGGGAAAAATGTAAGAATCTAGGGCCATTGAAATTCTTCCTGGGATACACACATCTAACTATCTAAGGGCTTGTTTACCCAAAGCACAGAACACATCCTGTTTTTCATCCTGTATTCCTCTCAGGTTGCACTGTCAGGAGGCAACAGCAGTGGGGTAAGCAACCCTTGCAGAAATGGGTGGTGAGCAATGCTTTCTTTTTCTTTGTTCATAGAACAGTATTGTAACAATTTTAAACTTCTGATTTTGCTAACTACAGTGGTTACATAAGAAAATGTCTTTGTTCTTAGGATATATGTGCTTAAGTATTTAGGGGTAAATCTCTAATCTACATTCAAATATGTAAAGAAAATTATGCATTTTTTTCCCCCTGTGTGTTTGAGAGAGGGAAGGAGAGAGAATGATTAATGGGCAAAATATAACCAGTTGGTGAATTTGGACAAAGAGTATAAGTGAATTTTTCTGTGACATTTTCATATGTTTGAAGTTATATTAAAATTAAAAGTTTTTTAAAAATTCAAAGAGATTTCGACAAAGTACACACAATTAAAGACACACTTAAATGCATACTAGTGGGTGGCTTAGAGGAGTGAGTTGAGACAAGGATAAAGAAGAAAAGTAGAGAGGGATTGTGCTTTAATTGATGATAATCATAGACCCTGAACCAAAGAGAAAGATGGCTTTTTCTTTCTGTGGTAAGTTCCAGAAGAGATAATGGAGAAATAGGTATAAGCTCCTCAAAAAGAGAACAGTCTGGATACTATTCTGAATTAATAACTTCGATTTGATTTACTAAATCTATATCTTTCACACATTCCCCTGCATTTCAGGCAAGTAACTGGAACTCTGATATTTCCTTGTGTTGGGGAATTTTTCAGGGTAGGAAATAGCAGCTGCTTGAAGACAATTATCTCCTGTTTTTACAAAAGCGTAAACCCAGTGAAAGGATTTAGCTGAGGAGTGCATTTGAGGATATTTACAGAGAAGTGGGAGAGATTTCACCTAGAATAAAAAATTTTTTTAAAAAAGCTGGAGGTCAGAGAAGGAGGAGGTAATCTAGGCCAGATGGACTCTAGACACTGCAGTCCCAGCTACACCAAGTAACTGTATGTCCTTTTTGGACCAGAAAGGATCATGTGCCAGGGATAGTGGGTATCTCAGAGACATACAGAATGGATAGATCAGTGATGGCCAGAAGGATCTCCTTGATTATGTCTGCTATGTGAGGCCCTGAGGTATTTGTGCCACCTTCAGGAGGGTCTTATTAATAACTTAAATTTACAACCCTCGGGAGTCTTATTAATAACTTAAATCTCCTGCCAGTACAGATAGACTGGTGGATAGATCTAGATTTAACTTAACTACCAAGAACAGGAGAATGGACATGGATTTGTGAAATAGATTTTCAACTTGCATCAAATACATGCTTCTATTTATAAAATAGTCATTTACTATGCTGGCTTTTCAAGTGTGTAACTATTATACCCTGTATAGTTTTATGTTACGGCTTGCATTACATGATTGCCATCTTCAGAAAAAAAAAAAAAAAAGAAGTTACCTTTATCAGTTCTTTAAGAAGAGAGTTTTAGAGAGAAATGATGAGTTTCAAAGTACTGTTGTTCAGAAATAACCACTGGTGGTTATCTTTAGCTTGCTCCAAGTGCCAATTTATTTTAAGTTGAAGGCTGTGTCACTCCACTAGAGGGAGAAAATATGACCCTAGTATAACTTCTATAACCTTAAAAAGGCTTAAGACAGGTGGGCGGCAATAGATAAAGAAAGGAGATAGTGTCAGTGCAACCAACTGATGTTATGATTCCCAAGACAATTCAAGGAAACAAAAGAATATACTTTTTTCTTCAAAAAGTGGAAGCCCTATAACAATTGTGGGATTCCTGGTAGCTCAGATGGTAAAGAATCTGCCTACAGTGCAGGAGACCTAGGTTTGGTCCCTGGGTTGGGAAGATCCCCTGGAGAAGGAAATGGCAACCCACTCCAGTAGTCTTGCCTGGAAAGTCCCATGGACAGAGGAGCCTGGTGGGCTACAATCCATGGGGTTGCAAAAAGAGTCAGACATGACGGGGCAACTAATACTTTCACTTTCATAACAATTTTGAAAATATCAATTGTTCCTCAACTCCATCTAAGCAAAACAAATATCACATCTAATTCTCAGGAGTAAGAAAGTAATATATGAATTGCCAGAATTGAGGTGAGTGGAGAGACAAGAAGTCTTGCTAAATGAGGGGCTGAAGAGGAAGGAAAGAAGAAAAATAGATATAGAGAAGAAGAGCAGAGAGAAGAGAAAGAGGCAGGAGAGTAGCTCTGCTGATCGAAAGGGTTGAGTTTCTCTGCATGCTGAGGAAAGAAAACTACATCCTGTCAAAGGAAGAATTTGAGGCCCATCTGGATCATCAGGTATCAACACTGGGTGTAAATACACTGTGTAAGCTTGTGGTGGCACGTGTGTGCTCTCCTTTCTGAGTAGTAAATTAGATCTTTGCCTACAGGTATGTGCCCAGTGGAGGCATGAGATAATGATCCCAGTGTACTGCAAGTAACTGAAACAATCTCTCTTCCTGGCAGTTTTTCAGTATCTTGAGCTTAGTCTTGACATGACATGATAACCTATCCTGGCATACCTGGGATGATTTAGGTTAGTGCTTCTCAAACTTTCATGTGCATATGAATCACCAGGAGACCTGATGAAAAATGTAGATTCTGGTTCAGTATGTTTGAGGTACAGTCTGAGTTTTTGCATTTTCTACCACTATCCTTTCTTATCTCTCCTTCTATTCTTTGGAACTCCGCATTCAAATGGGTATATCTTTCCTTTTCTCCTTTGCCTTTTGTTTCTCTGAAAAATCTGTATGCAGGTCAAGAAGCAACAGTTAGAACTGGACATGGAACAACAGACTGATTCCAATTTGGAAAAGGGGTACACCCAGGCTGCTTATTTAATTTATATGCAGAGTACACCATGTGAGATGCTGGATTGGCTGAAGTACAAGCTGGAATCAAGATTCCTGGGAGAAATATAAATAACCTCAGATATGCAGATAGCACCACCCTTATGGCAGAAATCAAAGAAGAATTAAAGAGCCTCTTGATGAAAGTGAAAAAAACAGAGTGAAAAAATTAACTTAAAACTCAGCATTCAGAAAACTAAGATCATGGCATCTGGTCCCATCACTTCATGGCAAATAGATGGGGAAACAATGGAAACAGTGTCAGGCTTTTTTTTTTTTTTTTTGGCTCCCAAATCACTGCAGATGGTGAATACAGCCATGAAATTAAAAGACGCTTGCTCCTTGGAAGAAAAGCTATGACCAACCTAGACAGAATATTAAAAAGCAGAGACATTAGTTTGCCAACAAAGGTCCATCTAGTCAAAGCTATGGTTTTTCCAGTGGTCATGTGTGGATGTGAGAGTTGGACTGTGAAGAAAGCTGAGCACTGAAGAATTGATGCTTTTGAGGTGTGGTGTTGGAGAAGACTCTTGAGAGTCCCTTGGACTGAAAGGAGATCCAACCAGTCCATCCTAAAGGAAATTAGTCCTGAATATTCACTGGAAAGACTGATGCTGAAGCTGAAACACCAACACTTTGGCCACCTGATGCAAAGAACTGACTCACTGGAAAAGACCCTGATGCTGGGAAAGATTGAAGGTGAGAGAAGAAGAAGATGACAAAGAGGAGATGGTTGAATGGAACCACTGACTCGATGGACATGAGTTTGAGTAAGCTCCAGGAGTTGGTGATGGACAGGGAGGCCTGGTGTGCTGCGGTCCATGGGGTTACGAAGAGTCAGACATAACTGAGCAACTGAACTGAACCACTTTCCAGATGATAACAGCCTTGCTGATCCCCAGACCAAACTTTCATGAGCAAAAGCCTAGAATATGCAATCACAAATACAGAGATATTCAAAGATGTGCAATATGCATGTAAACATATGAAGTTGGATACACATACAGGTACAGAGAAAGACATTTGCTCATTCATTTAGATAATAAATTTTGGGTGAACTTTTTAGGGGCAGGTACCTTATACATAGAGACATACACAAAGAGAACACATTTTAGGAGTATCTGTGAAAGTGGACTTTAAAAATCATTTTCCAGCACCAATCTCTTTGAATGGCCTTGCCTTCCATATTCTTAATTACTAGCTGACTTTTCAGATGGACCGTTGCCTACATGCAGAATATGATTCCCGTACCTAAGAAGGTATTTCTCTTCACAGTCCGAAATTCTTAAAATGGCTGTATCACATAGAGGGAAAGCATGGGTACTGAAATGAGGAGACTTGAGCTTAAATCTCAGCTCTGTCACTTACAACATAACTTTAATCTCCTTGAGCTCCAATTTCTGCATTTGCTCCAATGTGGTGACAAGAAAATCTCCCTCATGTAGATTCATCTAATTCATCAAATATCTGTAGTAGGTTGATTGCCTACAAAGGACATAGAAATGAAGGCAATACATTTCTTGACTCAAGGAACTCATAGAGTAGTAGAGAAAACACCCAGTAGAAGAATGTTAAGGAAATAGCTCAGGGAGGAAATGATTCATTTTACTGGGTGGGTGTTGGGGGATAAAGTCTTCCCAGCCCCAGAGGAATTGATAGCTGAGCTGGGCTTTGAAGGATAGAAAGAGATATCTGGTAGAAAAGGAGAGAATAGAGCCATGCTTCTCAAATTAAATCTGCATCCAAATCACTGGACTCGAAAGACCTGACAGCACCTGAACTGCATTTTCTTTCTTTCTTTCTTTCTTCTTCTTTTTTTTTGTGATTCTGCATTTTCTAACAAGTTTTTAAAATGTTGGTCACACATCTGGAGAAGCAAGGGAGTAGCACATTTCAGACTAAGGAATGCTGGCATAAAAATGACACTGAAAAGCAATATATTGGATTTAAAGAGTCATAGCAGTTTGGAATGATTAGACAATCAGTTGTAGGGAAAAGGCTGTGGGAGGTGATGCTGGAAAGAGGATAGAGTTCGATCAAGGGAGAATTATGATAAGACACAAGTGATTCTTTCTGGTACTTAATGAGCACTTCAGCAAAGTTGCTAGATATAAGATGAATACACAAAAATAAGTTGTATTTCTATATACCAGCTGCTGCTACTGCTGCTGCTGCTGCTAAGTTGCCTCAGTCATGTCTGACTCTGTGCAACCCAATAGACAGCAGCCCACCAAGCTCCCCCATCCCCGGGATTCTCCAGGCAAGAACACTGGAGTGGGTTGCCATTACCTTCTTCAATGCACGAGAGCGAAAAGTGAAAGTGAAGTTGCTCAGTCGTGTCCGATTCTTAGCGACTCTATGGACTATAGCCTACCAGGTTCCTCCATCCATGAGATTTTCCAGGCAAGAGTACTGGAGTGGGTTGCCATTGCTTTCTCCAGTATACCAGCAATAAAAATCTATAAAAAAGAAATTAAGAAAACAATTCCATTTATAATTGCATGCAAAAGAATAAAATGCCTAGAAATCAATCGAACCAAGCTGGTAAAAGATTTGTAGGCTGAAAACAATAAAACAATGCTGAAAGAAAATAAGGAACTATGTAAATGGAGAGATATTCCATATTCATGGATTGAAAGACTTAATAATGTTAAGATGTTAATATTTCCCCAAGCAATCTTCAAATTCAATTTGTTGTTTAGTTGTTAAGTCATGTCCAACTCTTTGCAACCTTATGGCCTGTAGCCTGCCAGGTTCCTCTATTCCTGGGATTTCCCAGGCAAGAATACTGGAATACAATCCCTATAAAAATTTCAATGGCTCTTTCTGCAGAAATGGAAAAGCTGATCATCACATTCATACAGAATTTCAAGGGGCCCTGAACAGCCAGACAATAATGAAAAAGAACAGAGTAGAAAGACTTACACTTCCTCATTTTAAAACTTATTACAAAGCTATAGTAATCAAAATAGCGTGATACTGGCATAAGGATAGACATATGATCCAGTAGAATAGAATTAAAAGTTCAGAATAAATCCATACATCTATGGTCAATTGATTTTTCACATGGATGCTAAAGCTATTTGGAAGGAAAAGGTTATTTTTTTCAACAATGTTCTGGGACAACTGTATATCCACATGCAAAAAAAATAAAGTTGGATCACTACCTCACACCATATGCAAAATTTAAGTGTTGGGAGAGGAACATATGGGAGCTCTCTTTACTTTCTGTACAGTTTTCCTGTAAACCTAAAACTGCTCTAAAAAAAAATTTTAGTTAGGAAAATAGTCCTCTGTATGAGATAACAATATACATTACTAGAATAGCTAAATTAAAAAAGGTTGATAATAACAAGTGCTGTTGAGGATGTGGAGCATCTGAATCTCATACACTGCTAGTGTAATTGAAAATCATATACCTACTTTGGAAAAGTGTTTGGCAGTCATTTTATAAAGTTAAATACACACTGCTTACCATATGGCTCAGCAGTCCCACTCCTGGGAATTTATCCAAGAACAATAAAAACATATATCCATAAAAAAGACTTGTTAGGAAATGTTCATAGCAAAATTATTCATAATAGCCAAACACCGGAAATGAAAGTCTATCAACTGGTGATTGGATATGCAAATTACATATAAATATATAATGGGAATAGTTCTCAGAAATATAGAGAAATGAATTACATACAGCAACTTGGGTGAAACTCAAAAGTATTATTATAAGTAACATATTCAGACACAGACACTACATACCACTTACTATGATTTCATTTATACGAAATTCTAGAAAAGGGAAAGCTGTATTGACATAAAGCAATTTAATTCTTGTCAGGGGTCAAGGTCAGAGGAAGGACTGACTGAAAGGAAACAAAGGAACTTTTGAGGGGTAATGGAAATGTTTTGGTTTTGGTAGTGTTTACATAATTTGTCAAGTGTTTACATACATCTGTCAAAACTCACCAAAATTTGTGCTAAAAATTGGTGAATGTTTTCATTTGTACATTATACTTTGATAAAGTGATTGTTATCAGGGTGACAAGGCTGTATATTGTCATACTGCTTATTTAACTTATATACAGAGTACATCATGCAGAATGTCAGGCTAGATGAATCACAAGCTGGAATCAAGTTTGCTGGGAGAAATACCAACAACCTCAGATATGCAGATGATACCACTCTAATGGAAGAAAGCAAAGAGGAAATAAAGAGCCTCTTGATGAGGGTGGAAGAAAGTGAAAAAGCTGCTTGAAACCCAACATTCGAAAAACTAAGATTATGGCATATGGTTCCAACCACTTCATGGCAAACAGCAGGGGAAAACATGAAAGCAGTGCAGATTTTATTTTCTTGGGCTCCAAAAATCACTATGGATGGTGACGACAGCCATGAAATTAAAAAGACACTTGTTGCTTAAAAGGAGAGCTATGACAAACTCAGTGCATTACAAAGCAGAGACATCACTTTGCTGACAAAGGTCTTTATAGTCAAAGCTTTATTTTTCCAGTAGTCATGTACGGATGTGTGAGTTGGCCCGTAAAAAAGGCTGAACACTGAAGAACTGATGCTTTTGAACTGTGGTTCTAGACAAGACTCTTGAAAATCCCTTGGTTTGCAAGGACATCAAACCAGTCAACCCTAAAGGAAATCAATCCTGAATATTCACTGGAAAGACTGATGCTGAAGCTGAAGCTCCAATAGTTTGACCATCTGCTATGAAGAACCAACTCATTGGAAGAGACCCTGATGCTAGGAAAGATTGAGGGCAAGAGGAAAATGGGATGACAGAGGATGAGGTGGCTGGATGGTACCACTGACTCAATGGACATGAATTTGAGCAAACTCCAGGAAATAGTGAAGGACAGAGGAGGAGCCTAGCATGCTACAGTCCAGGGGATCACAAAGAGTCTGACACAACTTAGCAATTGAACAACAGCAAAGGATGATTTTTAAAAGCATTGAAAAATGAACCCCAAATAGATCAATAACTTAAATATAAGAGCTAAAACTATAAAACTCAGAAGGAAACAGAGGGGTAAATCTTCATCATCTTGTGTTTGGCAGTGGACTCTTTGACATGACATCAAAAACATTAGCAACAGGAGAAAAGAATTGGTAAATTGGACTCAGTAAAATTTAAAAAATTAGTGCATCAAAGGACATAATTAAGAAAATGAAAAGATAACATGCAGAATGAAACATATTAGCAAGTCACATATCTGAGTCTAATATCCAGAATATACAAAGAACATTACAACTCAATAACAAAAAGACTGACAATCTAATTAAAAATAGGGCAAAGAACTTGCACAGAAAACACATTAAAATGTGCTGAATATTATTAGCCATTAGAAAATTGCAAATCAATACCACTTCATATCCACTAGAGTGGTAAAAATAAAACAACAGAAAGTAATGAGTACTGGTGGAAATATGGAGACATTGGAAGTGCTAGCGACGGAATGAAACACCAACACGGCAGAGTGGTGTGAATCTGTTTCTTTATTCTTCTTATTCTCTTATTATTCTCTCATCATTCTCATTATTCTCATTATTCTCCTTATTCTCCTTATTCTCCTGCTGCTTCTTGCAGCTGCCTTATTTTATATCTTTTCCACAACAATTTACAAGGCAGGTTGCCAAACACTATGATTCAATGACTATACCATGCGCAGGCGCGGGGCAAGATAACCTTTACCTTAACTTATTTACTGCAGCTAAGACTTTATTTGGGGGAACTTCCTTATCAACTCAGAGTCCTTGTGACCCTGGGTTTCTTCTATTTTGAAAGAGCAGAGAAACATCCTTGTGTGCAAGAATTTTCCCAGCCTCTCTTTTACTTTGTTCCCAACAGGAAGCTCTGTAATTGCTGCTGGGGATACAAAATGGTTCAGCTGCTATAGAAGCAGTTTGGGAGTTTCTTAGAAAGTTAAACATAGAATTAGCATTTGACCAAGCAATTCCACTCCTAGATAGAGACCCACCCCCTGCAAAATGCAAAGCAAATGCATATATATGCATGTTCCTAACAGCACTATTCACAACAGTGAAAAGAAACAACACAAATATTCATCAGCGGATGAATGGATAGACAAATTGTGTCATATGCATACAGTAATATCATGTTATTCAGCCACAGAAAGGAATGAGGTACTGATATATGCTACAATGTGGAGAAACCTAGAAAACATTATACCAAGTGAAAGAAGCCAGATATAAAAGATTATATATTGTGTGATTCCATGTATATGAAATACCCAGAATAGGTGAATCTATAGAGATAGCAAACTGGTTGTTGCCAGGGGCTGGGAGTGGGAAGGAATAGAAAGTGACTGCTTAATGGGTACAGTTTTCCTTTTAGGATTATGAAAATACTTTGAAACTGGGTAAATGGTGGTGGTTGTGTAGTATTGTGATTGTACTAAGTTTACTTTAAAAGGATTAATCATGTTGTACAGCTTGAAAAATTGAAGTGAAAATGTTAGTCATTCAGACATGTCTGACTCTTTGCAACTCTGTGGACTGTAGCCTGCCAGGCTCCTCTGTCCATTCCCCAGGCAAGAATACTGGAGTGGGTTACCATTTCCTCCTCCAGGAAATCTTCCCTACCCAGGGATCAAAGCCAGGTCTCCTGCATTGCAGGCAGATTCTTTCTTTACCTTCTGAGCCACCAGAGAAGCCCATTGTCATACATTTTAAGTTGATATAATCTTGTCAGTTGTACCTCAGTAAAGCTGGAAAAAAGTTACAAAGCAGACAGCTCAATACAAAATTAAAATGGCTCATCCTCTGTCATGTGATTTTCAGCTCAAGTTTTTAAAAAAAGCTTTGCTGTTCGCCCTGATGAAAGATGATGAGCTTGAATTCAAGCACAGAGTGAGAAAGTAGGAAATGAAGCCAACCGTGAGAGGGGCAGTGGACAGAGGAGCTAGGGGAGTGGGGAGGGAAGGCTGATACTGAGCCTTCTTACCTGGAAGAGCTAATGCTACATTGCTGTAAATGGGAATGAGGAGGAAGAGTGAGTTTGAAGTGTGAAGACAGTGGGTTTAGTGGGGCCATGAGGATGGGGGTGCCTGTGGAAGCGCAGGTGGAACTCTCACGTCAGCTGGACCACTGACTTCTGGAGTATAATGGGGGAAAAGAGTTCTAGGACACCCCGGTGGACAAGCCTTATGGATGAAACTCCCTTCTCAGTTAAAATATTAATCATGTACCAAAAAAAAATCACTAACTTCCTACCTTACTACTACAATACAAAATCCTTTCAGTAGGTTAAGCTTTGCCATTTAATTGATTAATGAAAACTGAGGATTATATAATATTAAGAGTTTATCCAGGGATACTCAGCCTATCCATCCCAGAAACAGAATTTTCCAACACTCAACTCTTAGCACTCTTGCTTAAACAATGCACTTATCAGGCACGATTTTACTGTTGAATCCCAGATTCAAGAACCAAGAGCTGCATCACTTCCCAGGCTGGTTTACCTCCTGGGGAAATGTATCTATTTTTGTAAAACTCTCTCCAAATCCAGAAAGTTAGCTTGATCAGTTTTTATTGGTATCTTAAAACCAGAGCAAGTCTTTGCTCTGAGCAAACACCATTTTAACTCAAGAATCCTTCAGCATCATACATCTGTATTCTCAGCTGGTTTGGGCCACATTTGCAGCTCTGTCTTCTTCACCCACTTAGCACTCTCTCCCAAAGAAAAGTGAATCCCCATTCAAGGAAACAAGTTTCTTTGCTGTAGGGGCACTAACACAGCAATACCATCTAAGTTCTAAGCACTTCTCACCCTCTTTTTATGCCCATGAGCCTCAAGTTTGAGGAATCCGTTGCAAATGTCAATTATACTGAAAACAGAAAAGCTTTTGTAAAATTATTGCAAAGCAGCTTTCAAGAATTAAGGAAGAACTTGTGAGCCCTGTAGAAACAGTCCTTTATTCACATTTGGAAACATTTGGTAGAGGCACAAGGAAGGACAGATGAACTCTGGGTCTATATAGGAATTTAGAGGCTTTCTCCTTTTCTTGAGCTATGTCTCTTCACAACCTCTATGGCTCTTCCTTAGTCTTCTCAGATAAGTTACATTGGAAACCTGCCCTCACAAAGTTCTCCCTGCCCTAATTTAATTCTCTTTGCCTCCTTTGTAGCTGATTTTGAGCCACACAGCCCCAGATGGTCAGTCTGGGAATAGATACAGGCTTTTTCAAAAAGACAATATTGATTCCCTCTAGACCCACAATGACCTCTTTCTTCTACCTCTTCTTACTGCAGTTCACAAGGCTTTTAATCCTCACTGAACACAACACCCCAGTATGGATCAGAGAATGGGCCACAACTCAAAATCAAATGTTCCGATCCAGGAAGCTTTGACCAGCACAAGCAGTGTTCCATTAAGCAGGGTCTGGTGCCATTGTTTTTTACAAGGCTCTCACCAGCTGGCCTTGCTATGCTTGGCTAAGAATTAGACAAGGGAGGGAGGATCTGGTTTGAATAGGAGGAGAGACAAGCTGGCTTTAGATGCCCTAAAGATAAGCTTGAAGGGACAGGGAATAGGCGATGTCCCCCACAGGGTGGTTCTGCTTTTGCAGAAGAACCAAGAAGGCAGGAGAGGTACAAGTTTACACATAATTATCTGGCTCTGAAACAAGACCAAGATCAGAAGAATGGAATCCACTCACTCCAGTTCATGCATGCTCCTTTGACTCCAGCTCTTAGGAAAAATCTATGAGGAAATAAACCAACATTTTACTTAAAACTTTAACTTTCACAATAGGTATTTGCAACACAGTGATGCTCATAGCCGTCACATTTTCTTTTGAAAGCTGGCTTTCTTGGTGTTCTTTTTGAAGCATCATTTATTCAGCAGCCAAAAAAAAAAAGGAGTTGTCCTATTTATGAATTTCACAGCTAACACACCAGCATTTAAAAAATATAAACAATGCTAGATAAAAAATTTTAATAAAATATATTTGTTATACACACTCAGAATAATAAACAGGATGTATTGATATTATTCTATGTGTTTAAACAGTTTTCCAATCATAAAAACCTTGTACAAAGACAGTTTTATATAAAGGTTGGGATAACTAACTCTAGAATCAATAGAACTCTGCCACAACTAAGTACCTTGGAAGAGTCTCTTAATTTCTCTGAGCCTCATTCTTCCTTTGTAAATGGAGGCAGATGATACCACCTACAATGAGAGTCAAAAACACAATATACAATTAGCACAATGCTTGCATAAACACTTAATAAAATACATAAATTTTTTGTTATTCATTTCTACTGATTTGGGAATAATCATAAAATGGGTCAGTCTTCTTACACAAATGTTTGTTAAAGTGGGTGTTAATACTGTAAAGTTCTTCTAGGCTATGCTTATGCTAAGTGATCTGTCACTGCTCCTGATCCTTCTTGTTTCTTAGCTTTTGCATCCTGGCCTATTATCTTTTACAGTCCTTCCCTTTGCTGCTTTTAATCTGATCCTGCCAGTGCAGGAGTGGCAAGAGACCTGGGTTTGATCCCTGGGTTTTAAGTGAAGACACCTGGAGTAGGAAATGGTAACCCATTCCAGTAATCTTGCCTGGAAAATTCCATGGACAGAGGAGCCTGGTGGACTACAGTCTGAGGGTCTGTAGTCTACAGTCTGAGGGTCCGTAGTCTGAGGGTTGCCAAGAGTCAAACACAACTGAGCAACTGAGCGCACGCACGCGCGCGCACACACACACACACACACCCTGTAAACTAAGAATACTCTTTCCCTTTAAGGAAACTAGATAATCTGGTATATTTAAATCACTGGCTTTAAATTTCCACCCAATTCAAAATAAGCAGACTACAGTCTCAAGACTTTCCTGTAAAGAGAAGAACATGGGCTTTATGAAATTTATTTCTAAAATGTCATGGTGTGAGGGCATATCCACTGAAGGAGAGGAGAACGGAGCTGTGCAGAGAGAGAGGGAAGAGAATGCAAAATCATGGAGACAGGCAAGGGGGCATGTTGGAGAAGGGTGAGGTGTTTGGGGTGACTGGAACATAGGTAACTGTGAGGAAAGCCTGTACATTGATGAGTTTGAAGAGCTAGAGTTCAGTTATTTAGAGTATTGTATAATGTTAATAAGAATGGTATAATTGTAAGTATTTTCAATATTTTAGGTGCTGGATTGAGTATTCTACATTTCTTATCTGATTTAATCCTTGCCACAGTCCTGTTAAATCTAAACTATAATTACACTCATCCTATAGTGACAAAATTGAGGCTTGGGAGGACTAAGTAAATTGCCCTAGCTTTATCCAGGGCTATTTGATTTCAAATTCTATTTTTTTAACCCTCTTGCTATATTCTGCCCTAGGATTAGTGTCCATGATGATCACGCTGGGTTCCTTATGTGAAAAATGGGGAGACAGGGGGTGTTTTAAATGAAAAAGTATTATGATGAGATTTATTTTTAGGAAAACAACTCTGAATGATGGATTATAGGGGAGAGAGGTGATATCATCCTTTCGGCTGAGAAATGGCTGGGAGAACTGAAGACTTTCACAGTTTGTCTGGGCATTCAAAATAAACCTAAACAAGACTGGAGCTAAGGCTTTGGCAGCATAGATGAATGTGGGGCAGGGGCTCTAGAAACATCTGCAAGGTAGAAGCAGTAGGACTTGGAGACTCCCTGGATGGAGAAGGAGAAGCAGAATAGTTCACTCAGGAGTTTAGCTCCATGAATGAGTGGATGGTAGGGCTACACTATGTTGGTGCAGCATTTTTTGTCTTTCATAGATGAATGTGGGGCAGGGGCTCTAGAAACATCTGCAAGGTAGAAGCAGTAGGACTTGGAGACTCCCTGGATGGAGAAGGAGAAGCAGAATAGTTCACTCAGGAGTTTAGCTCCATGAATGAGTGGATGGTAGGGCTACATCTATGTTGGTGCAGCATTTTTTGTCTTCTAGGGAAGAGATGGTTATGATGATGTGTAAATTGTCACCCTGCTTATTTCACTTCTATTCAGAGTACATTATGAGAAATGCTGGACTGGAAGAAACACAAGCTGGAATCAAGATTGCCAGGAGAAATATCAATAACCTCAGATATTGCAGATGATACCACCCTTATGGCAGAAAGTGAAAAAGAACTAAAGAGCCTCTTGATGAATGTGAAAGAGGAGAGTGAAAAAGTTGGCTTAAAGCCCAACATTCAGAAAACTAAGATCATGACATCCAGTCCCATCATTTTATAGCAAATAGATGGGGAAGCAATGGAAACAGTGGCTGACTTTATTTTGGGGGGCTCCAAAATCACTGTAGATGGTGACTGCAGCCATGAAATTAAAAGACACTTGCTCCTTGGAAGAAAAGCTATGACCAACCTAGACAGCATATTAAAAAGCAGAGACATCACTTTGCCAACAAAGTCCATCTAGTCAAAGCTATGGTTTTTCCAGTAGTCATGTATAGATGTGAGAGATGGACTATAAAGAAAGCTGAGCACCAAAGAACTGATGCTTTTGAGGTGTGGTGTTGGGGAAGACTCTTGAGAGTCCCTTGGACTGCAAGGAGATCAAACCAGTCCATCCTAAAGGAAATCAGTCTTGAATAGTCCTTGGAAGGACTGATGGGGAGGCTGAAACACCAATACTTTGGCCACCTGATGCAAAGAACTGACTCATTGGAAAAGACCCTGATGCTAGGAGGGATTGGGGACAGGAAGAGAAGGGGACAACAGAGGATGAGATGGTTGAATGGCATCACCGACTGAATGGACATGAGTTTGAGTGAACTCCAGGAGTTGTTGATGGACAAGGAAGCCTGGCATGCTGCAGTACATGGGGTCACAAAGAGTTGAACATGACTGAGTGACTGAACTGAACTGAAGGGAAACTTTAAAGTTATTCCTCAGAAGGAACCCACTATCAAACATGCTTGGGTTAAATAGGATTGTTTGACACAGGACTCCTCAACCTATGGAAACACTATGGTGTATTCAGAAGCACCATGGGAACAGGGCCCTAGGCGGTGGGGGATAACCTGGTGGTGTGGGTGTGGTGCTGGCGTGGGGGAAGAATTTTGAGCATTATTTTCCTTAGTGGATCTTTGGCAGAATTTCTGTGTCTGTCACAGGGCTTGCTCATTTGATATGCGCTGCTAAATAAAGATATCTAAAAAATCCTGAAACCAGCAGCTATATACCATGAGTCGGAAATGCAGTGCAGGTAAATACTAAACTATATCTACCTCTGGGTGGAACTAAATACCTTTTTATACAAACTGTGTCCCACCCCAATTAAATTATCAGGCTCTTGGAATTGTCAGAATAAAATGTTTATCAACTGAATTAAAAAAACAGAGATAAGATTTGATTAATTATTTCATGTACCTCTGGAAGAATCAGGGGAGCCTGGTACTTCACTGGAGCTGACAAGCATTCAGAGTAAATTCAGCTCAGTTGATTGGGGTCTTATTTGCCCCACAGGAAAAAAACAATCTATGCCTTTGTTTGTAGAATCACATCAGTGTTTTACATTGGCAGAAATATGCTCACAGCTGCCCAAGTCTGTGGTTTCTCTAATCATACAGTAAAGGACTTGTGACCTTAAATAACCCACAAGGGCTTGAATGACAGAGCTGGGAATCCCTTCCTGGCAACCACAGTGGAATCTGTTGATCTATCATTTTGCATCATCGGGTCAGGTTAACACTTGCTCTCAAAGACCTACTAGATGGTTCACTTAGTCAGTGGCAGCCCCAGACCAATATGACCCTCATGGGTTTTGGGCTTTTTTCCTAACTCTAAATGAACTCTTAACATATGCCAGGCAGTGTTACAAATGCTTTATAGATATTACTCTTCATTCAGTTCAGTTCAGTTGCTCAGTCGTGTCTGACTCTTTGTAACCTCATGGACTGCAGCATGCCAGTTAGGTAGCATCATTATTCCTATTTAGTAAAAGAGGAAAATGAGACACAGAGAGGTGAAAGCAACTGCCTAAGACCACAGCTTTATATAGTAGAGAGGCAGATTCTGATTCCTATCTTTTCATTCACAGGGTATACACAGACAAATCCTAGTCTTTCCAGCAGAGTTTTCCAAACTTCAGGCATTCACATACCACACAGGACTGATTGTTGACATACCACAGATCAGATTACCTTTAATACTGCTTATTTAATAGTTTTTAAAAAATCAATACATTTTAAAAAAGCTTTAGTTTTCTGTCAGAATATACAAACTCACATAATTCACGTGTTAATTTTTTTCTAATCCACATGAAAGTTAATTTATAACTCTTAAAAATGTTGTCCTTGCCCTTCTTAAAATTTGCCCTCTACCATCCAGAAACATTCAGTTTTACTCTACTTGGGCTGTAAACTAGACGTTATTTGTTCTGCACACTAAACACGCACAATCATTCAGCACAGTTAAATGTCACAGGGTACCTGCTTTGTTCAGGGCAATGTGCCAAAGAAGACCTCATTCCACATCACCTCCTCCATGAAGCTGAGCCAGATAACTAGAGCCCACAAAGATTTCTGCCTGCCCTGGGTCCAGAGTGTGCACTGGGTAATTTAGAGTTTTACTGTAGACAGTCCTACTTTTTCTAAGGCTTTTCTCCCCAGTAAGATGCTAAGCCCCTCCGGAATATACCACTCGATCCCCCAAAACCACAAACAAAAGAGCCTTGAATTTGTGCTTAGTGATTGATTAAAGAACACTGTTAATGCCCCTGGTGAAAGTGATCAGATCGAGATACAGGAAGAGATGAAAACAAAGCCCCCAGTCTTCACCAGGCACCTTTCCACCATTGGCTTATTCATTTGGAGTTAATAACCACGGTAGCTCTGCGTGGCAGGAAACTGAGGTGAAGAGTGGCCAAGCAGATTGCAGAAGTCCATGCAGCTGGCAGGGAGCAGAGCTGGGAACCGGCTGACTCCAGGTGAGCGGCTTTCTTCCTGCAGCAGCCTTCTGCACTCTGCTTCCAGTTGAAAAAGACACTTTGAGAGGAGGAGTGAAGACAGACTTCCCCATCAGGGAGAGACCCTGCAATTCCTCATTATCTTTAAACAAGAGACCTCTCTGCCAAGAGCTAAATTAATCGGCAATAACAAACTGTGACCATTGGCAAAAGGCTATGGAAAGAGAACTTTAGCGTAGATGACCAGGGTAATTAACCACCAACACAGTTCTGAGGACCAGAGTCTGGACTCGGCTCCCATTCTCCGCTCTGAGTCATCCAAATTCCGGGCTAGTGCATGGCCAACCGGCTTGGGCCTGAATGGGCTGGGCACCCATGGGTCCAGCAGCTGCAAGGTTTTTGTTGCTGTTGTTTTAATCTTGGCTCCTTCACTGGGGCTTAACAAGTCATGCCTGGGAGGAAGGGAAGCCTAGGCTCTTGACTGTATTCAAACTCTTGGATGGAGAGCCAGTCGGGAGCTGGCAAGCTGGAAGGGAATGCCCAAGTGAGGAGCAGAGCAGTTTCTTGGTGGCCTCTAAACACCTCGGCAGGTGTGAGGACAGGTCCTGGCCGCCGTTCGCTGACCTGCAGACAATATGGCTCTGCGTGCCAAGGCCCACCAGCTTTCCAGCTTCTTCCTTTAGCCTGACCCGAAGCCAGCCTATGCTGGCCACTCTGCAGAGAGAGTGGCCACGCTTTACTCTAGAAGTCTCTTCAAATATGCAGGGAGAGGGGTGAGATTTTGAAGGGTCTGTTTCCAGAGAATGCAGATTGTGTTAATGAAAAGTAACAGAAGTAACACCTTTTGTCTTAAAACATCAAGGATACTGAGTTTAGTAGGAGCAAATGCCAGTCTTTTTTAATTTGGGGGATGGTAAGGAGATTTAATTCTGGTGTGAGCTCATATTTTAGGGATTTAGGGTTTTTTCTCCATGTAAGGATAACAATGCCCTTCATGCAGGATTATTGAGGGAGTGAGGGTTGAAGACCTGCACTTGAACTTGCAGCAAATATTCAGCTCCCTTGTTTTTCTTTCTTCTTCCATGAATATCTTTTGGACTTGGAAATAATAAACTAAGAATGTAAACTGTGTCAAGTAAAACATCATAATCTTACTCAACATTAAGCTCTTCCCTTACAACCTTTTCCTTAGAAATACATTCCTGTTTCAGTCACTTTTTCAACACACATGCCCCAAAGAAAAGAGAGGGTGGAGGTTGTGGGTATGTACATCAGAAAGTCCCTGGTCCTCTGGAAGGGAAAAACAAAAGAGCTGAATTTGCCCCCAAGAATATGCTTGTCCTTGAACCACAGCATACAGGCTGTGAGGGCACCTTGTGAGTATGCCTGGGGACCAAGATAATTTCCATGAGGATATTATGTATTTTGAACAAACTTTCTCCTGGTGGAAGCAGGTGTTTAACGATAATAATAGCTAATGCTTGGTCAGGTGTCAGTCTTTGAAGCATTTAATATGGTTGAACTCTTGGCCCTTCTTAGTGAAATTGTTATCTTGGTATAATCGCCATTCCACAGATGAGGAATTGGAAGCACAGAGTGTTTGGTCCAAGACCATCCAGTTGAGAAGTGGGGGAGTCGCATGCAACCTAGTTGGAGTATCTACAGCATCCAGCCCCCAGTCTCTCACTCTTTCCTAACATTCAAGAGATGGGGCAGGATATGTGCAGTCAAGGCAGGCTGGCCTCTGCCTCTGCCTGCTTTGGAGATGAACAGGCATGTGTCCACTGCTGAGCTAACCTCTTGGATCCCACTCTCAACAGGCAGCTGGACTGGGCTCTCTGGATGAGGGAAAGGGAAGTTTGCACAAGAGCAGCACAGTCCAACTTTTTAAGATGATGACTAAAGACAGGTCCTTCAGAGACATGGAGTTAAAGGGATGGAGTTAATAAAGACACCTGTAACTGGGGTTGTGAGGAGTGCTGTAACTAATGGGAAGGGGAATTAAATATGAAGCTGGGAAGGAAAAGCAGGCTCTAAGACTTCAGAGAGCTCTGCACCAAGGAGTTTGATTTGATCCTGCAGGTCAGTGCTTCACCAATGTTTCCACTTTAAAATCTTAAGGGAATGATTGCCTATCTCTGTAAGTTCCAAGTCAGGAGCCAACAACCTCGAGTGGGAAATTCCTCTGGAATTCCATGTTTCATCTTTAACAGCCAGGAAAATTATGTGTTCTACTCCATAATATATTTTCATTTGTTAATATAAAAATTATGTTTTAAATTTATCACCAATGGCATTCCCAAAGATCCATTGTGTTTATCATGTGCCCTTGCTTACACCGTGAAGCTCCTCACCTGGAGAAGGACCCTCCCCTGGTTTGAGCATCACAGGTCTAGACAAGAGGAGCCATTTAAAGGTATTAAACTTGGAAGGGACATCATTCAATTTGAATTTTAGAAAGCACTCTGTGGCAACAGAATGGGGGATGGAGTAGAGAGGAGGGAAGGCAAAGGAGAGGGAGACAATTGGTTAGGAAACAATGCCAATATCACAGGTCAAAGATGGCGTAAAAAGCCAGAAAGTATAGAGCCCTTTGGCTAGGTGTGTTTCTGGAGAATAAGAACCAAAAAGAGGTATTTTTCTCAAGACTGAAAGAAATGTCTAGAATTCAGCCTAGAAGAGGATTTTTGCTAGTTCTTTTAAAAATTTTTTGTAATCCAGTATTGGTGCTGGATTCTCAATATTCAGACTCTGCATGAGTTTAGGGCATCAGCAAAGTAGGGGTGCAAAGAGAGAAGGAAAGAGAAATTAGAAAGAATACACCATAGTGCCATCCTACCTCTAAGATCTATGTCATTTTGAGAGATGAGGTTATTTAATGATTTGATACTGTTTTCATTTTTACTTGCTTATGGGAGGTGGGCACTGTAATCTTTCAGGGCGATGCTCCTTAAACTTTAGCCCAGGGGGAGGACACTGAGTTCTCATATTTTGGGAGCCTGAGCAAACCAGAGGACAGGCTAGGAGTCATGCACACTCACTCAAAGACAGAAGGGTTTTCTCAATCGCCAATGCACTTTCACTGGTGAGGAAAGTCACAGAATTTACTGAGTAGTTACAAATGGTTTCACTGCTGGAAAAACTGGCATACAACAGCACCTGGAGGCCTGGCAAACAAATGTCTAGGCTTCACAATGCACACAGGCTCACTTCTTAGATCCCATATGATGACATGGTTGGATTCAACCAATACATTTTCTCTGCCAATGGAAATAGTATTTGTATAAACAGTTAATCTGCCACTGTTTCTCACTGCAGGCATGAAACTCTTATTTTCCTTCCCAACTTTCTCTGACTCTTTCCAACAGTAGCTAGCTTTTCATATCTGACATCCTCATTTTCTGGGCAAAAAAAAAAACAAAACCCAGTAATATTGAGGATAAGCTGTAAAACAATAAAAATTATAATGATAACGTATCTCTTATTCAACACGTAGTCTATGCTAGAGCCTGTGCTAAGGGATTTACATTCATTGTCTCAGTTGATCTCCACAAGAAATTAATAAGATCTGTAATCATAATTATCAGAGATTGAGGCTTAGAGATGGCAAAGCTGAGATTCAAACCTTGGCTCTCTTCACCTATGAGCTATATTGATTGTTCTTCTGTCAAGAAGTTTAGGTCCTTCCATTCAGGAGGCAACTCAGCCAGAATTGGTCTACACACATTCCATTTTGAGCTCAACATTTTTCTGTTGGTAGTGCTTCCTGAAGCCTTTCAGTGATTCACTTCCGGGTCAGCTCTACCCTCTGTGAGCCTTGTGAGACATTTAAACGTCAGAGCCACATTTGTTCTTTTGAGCTACAGCACTTCTTTTCCTGGGGACATGCTATTTTCATTAGGATTAAAACTGCCCTCAGCAATAAATATTAAAAACCTGCCAGTGAAAAGAGCAGCTTCCTCAGAAGCTTATGAGGATTAGAATTTTTAAGGAGGCCCTGCTACATACGACCACCCCTCTTCTTCGCTACCCCTTTGTGTGCTCCTTCTTGGGTGTGCTTTCAGCATCAATCAGATTTGGTATTTTGCGCAAATCCGTTCATACTAATTGTCTGCCCATATTGCTGTATGCTTCGGATAGAATGGCTGGGGGGAAATGGAACCTCACTCCTTCTCCCACCCCTGGGGGGATTCAGATTTCATGTGCTTGATCTTCGTTGGTGGCGAGATGAAAATGCTTGCTATACACAGCGGCTTTCCTCCCTGACATTCAATGGCAGCCCTGCTGATGGGGGACCTCAGCCATCCTATTTGTTAGTGAGCCACCCACGGAAGATTCAGACCAATACAAGCCAGGAATCAGCTAGCTGGGGCATGGAGTCTCTCTGTGTGTGGTGAGAGACTTGTACAAGTTGATCATTTGGGGTATGGATTGTGATTCCACTGCTTCATGGTATGAGACTAGTGATCCCCAGTTTACTTGTCTATAAAATGAAGATGATAACACCTACCCATTGGGGCTGGCTGCTGAAATAATTAAGGGTGTTCTACAAAGTGTTTAGCATAAAGCTTGGAGCAGAAGAATGCTGAGTGTAAGCTTCACCCCACTCCCCTCTCTGGCTGGAAGCCTTAATGGAAGATGAGGTATTTGTTATCCATGTTCCTAAACATCCCCAAAGACTTGTGGTTCCTGCACTGAAAACCACATTCACTGTTCCCAGCTAGTTGGGTGTCCTTGGGCCTGAGCTTCCCCATATGAATATATGAGTGTGGAATTTTTTTTTAAGTATATGGTAATTACATTCTTGGACAAATGGTACATTTTCTAGAAAAACACAGAGAATTCTTTCAGCACCCAACACTGGGTAGGAATTGCTTGATATATGGGTAGCAACTCAGAGAAACTAATGATTTACAATAAATACTGTTAAGAAAAGTCTGGGTAAGCTCTATATTTCATCCCCTGGCAATGAGCTATACAAAGGTTTGCATCTTAAATCAACTGGTGGTTGTGCACCAGAAGGATGTGGTCTAAATAGATTTGTATGACAGGGCAATTACTCATCATGGAAAGGATCCCAGCTGTCTTTATGGCTTCTCCCTAAGCAGTCAGTGAGCAAGCAGTTATGGAATTACAGGGCTGACCTCCTGTTTACTGCCCCAAAGTTCTCTGAGCCAGAGTCACAGAGGAAGTTCATCAGCAAGACCCAGGAGGTACAAAGTGCAGTCAGTGCCCACAGCTGGCCATGTGACCTCTAGGAGGAACCTGTTTTCCCCACTCCTTCTTGTGATTACTGGTGGTGATTTTGGCAGGGGACAGAAGAGCCATACTGGTACTCCCCCAATTCAGGATCTTCATGGGCTAAGGGCTAGCTGCAGGGGGGCGGGGGCAGGGAGGGCAGCATGGAGAGGAGCAGAGACTGTAGTCTTGGGGACTGCAATCCCAGCTCCACTGATTACTGGCTGTGTGACCTGGGACAAGAAAACTACATTTCTCTGATTGACTATTTACCTTGCTAAAAAACTTACAAAGATTACTGTAAACTAATGTGTATGAATGTGGCTGGTACTCAGTGAATATCATTCTACCTTATATTAATGATAGTATCCACACCATGCTTCTACATGCCAAGAGCTGCACTAAGCACAGGACGTGGATTTTGCTCACAACAACTCCCTATTTTATAGGCAAGGAAAGTCAAAGAACAGAGGGCTTCACTGACTTGCCTATGCATAGCTAGGATGGAGCTAGCAAATGGCAGAGATAGGCTTGACCAGGCAGATTGGGTTCAGACTGCCTTGCAGTTGTCACAGGGAGGAAACTTACCTTGCATTAGAGCTTAGGGAGCACCTTCTGTGCTCCCTAAGCGTGATCTTCATCTTCAAGGATTCTATTCAGTCTCGCTGAAGAGCGAGACAGAAATCTCAGCAGTCACCATGACACAGGGACGGCCACAGAAGCTCAGAGGGAGCTGGTGACCCCACAGATACCGCTTCCTTCTCCTGTGGCTTCCAGCTCCATCACTTTTTGCATTTGGCAACAGGCAGGTGTTCTGCTTTGCACCATAAGACTTGGACATCAGAGGAGTAATGTTTAGACCAATAACACTATCACCCTGTGCCTCTTCAGCACTGTATGTACACAGACTGATAAGCCTGCCCTGCCTCACCAGCAATTAGATCATGTCTCTGTACAACACGTGTTGGTTCTGCGTTAGGAAAAAAAGAAGAAAAAGCATTTTCTTCTACACTGTCTACTGCTTTTTTCCCCCCAGTAAAAATAATCAGTTTAATATCCGCTTGAAAAGATAGTAGTGTAACACCAAGAAAATCCACCAATGACCCAAGGGGATGATCAGACATGAAAACAGAAGGATCTTTCCTACACTTACCGTTAAAGCAAACCATACAAGACAGGTAACTCTTACTAAACCCATTTTTCAGATGAGGAAACTGAAGGTAACTTCTCCAGGATCTTATAGGCAGTCAGCAAGGACTTCAGCTCAGGCAGTCGGACTCTGAGAGCTCATGCTCTTAACCACAGAAAGGACAGGTAGGTGATGGTGGCTCCAGATTGGTTTATTCAGAGTGACTGTCATTGAGGAGGCTTCAGAAGTGTCTGACCTTCCCTCTTCTTGATGCAGAGTGGCCAAATCCTTCTTCCAGATGTTTCTGCCATCCTGCCCGCTCCCTGTGCCTGATGATTCCAGCAGAGCTTGCCTATCGGGGCTGACTGTCCTCTACAAAGCAGGGTTCTTAGTAGCTGTGGCCTCCATGCACACACTCTGCCAACGTGTAGAACTGACTTCATGTGCATTCACATAGTGCCGTGCACTGAGAAGGGTGCTGCGCTTGGTTCAATGCCAGGCTGTTGCCCTCTTGAAATTCTTAATAACTTTTGCCACATTCCTCTAGGCCTTAAGATTACGAAGCTCATTCTGCCCGCTTCCTTGGTGTTCATTTTATGTTTGTCAAAGTGATAAGATTGTGGTTAGGTGATTTTGCGTGGCAAATCTCGTAAGAGAGGATTCTCTACAAAATGCATGGAGAATGGTCACTGCAGGTGATAACATGGCAACTAGCCAAATCGTTGGACATGTAAAACATGCTCACATCGGAAAACTACAGCTGTGACCGTAGGTGCAAGAGTAAGACTATGGCCCTGAGACTCTACTGCAGCAATTAGCCTTGTATCCACAGGTCAACCCAAGTCCACAGTCATTCTGTGTCAATGTGGTAGACACTCTACTGTCAGAGAAATGCACCATTAAGAGACATCCGGCTTTGTTTCATGAGGTTTTAATGAGATTATGAGCTATCAAAGTTTTCATACCTGATGTAGTAATCCTACTTTAGAGGATTTAGGTTAAGGAAATCCTTTTTTAAAAAAGAAAAAAAAAGTAAAAACCCTGATATTCAGTGAGGTAGCAGCAAGAAGAAAGGAGAAATGAAACTAAATATCAGAAACATGGGATTGGTTAAATAAATTATAGATCTCAACTCGATGAAAAGTATGTGGAGGTTGATGAACTTTTTATCTAAAGGGCCAGAGGGTATGTATTTCAGGATCTGCAGGCTGTAGAGTTTCTGTCACAACTACTGCATTTTGCCATTTGTAACAGCCATAGGCAATACATAGACGTGATTGTGTTCCAGTGAAACTTTATTTACAAAAGCAGATTGAGTTGGTGAGAAGTCGTTGCCAACTCATGGCACCATCACTGAAATGACAGTTGTTAAGACTGTATTAACAGGAGATAGCTAATGAAAAAAGCAGGATAAAAAACAGCATAATCTCGATAATTACAACTGTGTATAATGTATTTGTCTATATTTTTTAAGCAAGTAGTAGTTGGGCTGGAGAGCTAGAATTATGAGATGATTTTCTTCTCTTTGCTTCGAAGGAGATTTTCCTAGTCTTGATATTCTTTCATATATTTAACTCTGAATATGTACAAAGTAGATTCAGGTCCCTTCAAACCACGTCTTTCTAACAAGCAGTCAAAGGATGATGAGAAAGCATGGTCTGTGCTCACACGTAGCAGGCTTTGCTCCCCTAATCTTTAAACTTCTATCTTTAGATGTTTCCCTCTGGCTGGCATAAAATCACTTTCACTGACCTGGGCTCAGCTGGGCCTGTGGTCACTGTGGTGGGTACCACTGGGCACCCGAGAATTTGCGATGGGGAAAGGGAGGAAAGAGAAGTGACATTTTTTACAAAGGAAGGAGAACAATATTGACTCTGTCTTAACCACGAATCCTTCCAGTTAATAACCGAACACAAGCTATCATGAATTTGTGTTACGAGACCACCTGCCTAAAAGACTCTCTTGTTTTGTTTTGCTTTATTGAACTATGGGGTGGTCCCCATTAGTGGATTTCACTGTATACAGATTTAGTCAAAGCCATTATTATATTTAAATTTGTTGAGCTGGAGTTTAATAAGGGATTTATCCCCAAAGGAAATCGACTTGCCTTTGTATATGTGTTCATTTCAAAATACAGTATCTTGTCTCATTAAATCCCAGAGAATGGGGGATTATAACAGAACAAAGCAGGCACTGCTTTTATTAAGCAGTCCCAACAATGTGCTGTGAAGACGGTGAGCTTTCTTTTCTTTCTTTGGGATTACATAATTGAACTTGAGCAGATATAAAGAGAAGATTTCTGAAAGAGGCAAACTTGAAAACAATATCATTTCTTAAAAAAACTTTTTTTTTTCTCTCTCCTTCAAGGATCTAATACTATATAAGAGATTTTTCTTTCCAGGGCTCCAGTCTGTTAGTTAGCACAATGAAATAATTTTCCAAACTATAGCTCTTATTACCAATTATCGTGGAAATAGATGGGCTATATCCAAAGTTGAACATTGAAATGTCACAATAAAATTCATGGAGAGAAGAATGCCTGGAGCAGTCTCTTTAATTTTACTCTGCATGTACCTGATAAGCACCTCAAAGATAAAACATTACCATTCTCTTCATCCACAATTGATCGTAAAGTCTAACTGGGAGGCTCTTTTCCCTTTGTACAAACTGTTGCATCCTGGAAATTATCCATGGCAAGAATGGGGACAGAGACCATCAGTCACCTGGCAATCCTAAAAGTAGAAGGACTTAGGGAGTAGTGATAATAATTAGACATGATTTGAGGGCTTGCTCTGTCACTTATACTGTACATGTGTTTAGTTGCTCAGCTCTCCAGGGTCTCTGTCCATGGAGATTCTCCAGACAAGGATAGTGGAGTGGCTTACCATGCTCTCCTCCAGGGTATTTTCCCAATCTCAGGATCAAACCCAGGTCTCCCACATTGCAGGCAGATTCTTTACTGGCTGAGCTATCTGGGAAGCCCATATGCCTTATACTATATGTTAGCTCATTTAATCTTCTCAGTAGCCCAAGGTGTAGACACTAATGCTTTACCCATTTTACAGATGAGGAAATAAGTTCAAATATCTTGCCTAAGGTCACAGAGTTAAAAATATACTTTTTTTGAAAAAAACTTTTATTTTACATTGGAATATATAGTTGATTAACAATGTTGTTAGTTTTGGGTATATAGCAAAGTGATTCAGTTATATATATATATATATATATATATATATATATATATTCTTTTTCAAATTCTTTTCTGATTTAGGTTGTTACATAACACTGAGCAGATTTCCATGGGCTAAACAGTAGGTCCTTATTGCTTTTCCATTTTAAATACAGCAATGTATACATGTCAATTTAAACTCTCTAACTAACCCTCCCCTACTCTTCCCCCTGGTAACTTTTAGCTCCTTCTGTAAGTCTGAGTCTGCAGTTTTGTAAATAAGCTCATTTGTATAATTTCTTTTTAGATTCCATATATGAGATGTTTCTCTTTCTCTGTCTTACTTCATGCAGTATGGCAACGTTATGAAGATATTGAACAAAGACTTAAACTCAGGTCTCTAAGATTTCCAAAACCTCAACTCATCCAGCATGTTGCCTGCCCAAAGGGAGAGGTCCCAGAACCTTGGGAAGGGGGTGCATTTCTTGAGTGTATCAAAGGAGGCTTTTCCCAGAGAAAAGTTCTTTTGGGTAGAGTGGAACAAAATGATTCTACCTTGTTGGCTGAATGTGAAATTATTCCATGAAACTAAGGGCCAATGATTGAACCAGGTGCTAAAGACGGAGTAGAGGTGGAAAAAGATAAATAGTTCACAGTGATCAGAAACTCCAGGATCTCATTCCCTGCTTCTAAAATAAATAAAAAACTTAGGGCTATTGATATGAAAATGACCTGAATTCTGGGGATGGGAGGCATAGGATCAGCTGGTAACTAACATTTTAATAGCTTCTCTTAGGAAATTCATGTATGTCATATCACATACATGCACCTATACACAAGCGTAGTCACTCAATTTATCTGGCTTAATAGTGGACTACATGATATACTATAAATAGTGAATATAATATGTATACATTGACTTTTCTTTAATATTTTTGAGTATTTTAATTTCAAGTTTTAAAAATTTAATTTACCTACCTTCCTCTTTTAAAGAGTATGCTAATTAATGTTTTCTTAATGACAGGGTAGTCATCAGAAGCTATGCATTATTGTTTTCTAAAATGTATGCCTTTAAATCTCATTGAGGTCTAGGGACTATCTGCTCCTACATTACATGACACCAGGCTGCTATTCTCTTGGAAATATGTAAGCTGCAATTTGGAAAATTCTTTGTGGTGCCAAGAAAATAATATGTGCTTTGGAGAGTTAAAGACCTGGTTGACTTCCAGCTGTGTGTTTTTGGCTAAGTCATTTAAGTTCTATGAGCCTAAATTTTTCTCATCTATAAAATGAGAATAAATTGTAATACTTGTACATATGACTTGGAACAAAGTTAAAAATGTAAAGTAAATGGAAATTATTCTTACTATGTCACCTTTTTTTGTCAGTATCTTGGCTTCCTACTATTAGTGCTATTTATTCTATAAAATCCTCACTATTAATTAGCTTACTCTTTCATGCTGTGGACTGACATGCTAGGTGACAGCTGGTGGTGGCTCAGCGGTAAAGATTCCACCTGCCAGTGAGAGAGACACAGGTTTGATCCCTGGGTTGAGAAGATCCCTTTGAGAAGGAAACAGCGACCTACTCCAATATTCTTGCCTCAGAAATCCCATGGACAGAGAAGCCTCCTGGTCTACAGTCCATGGGATTGCAAAGAGTTGGACACAACTTAGCAAGTAAACGACAACAAAGAATAAATAGGCTCTGAAAAAATAATAGGCATAGTTTTCATGGCTACTTAAAATCAGACTCCCTGTTCCAGAAGATTTGTGTTCTAGAATCTTGAACAGGATGATCAACAAGTTTCTTCTTGTATGCCAACTCTGATCTCTTGGAAGTGGCTTCCTGGAATGTTGGCTTGAAAAGGACTCTGCACTCCAGTCCTGGCTCAGTGTGAAAGAGAGCAGTGATCAATTAGTAATGTCTGCCTTGGGCAATTGGAGAAGGCAATGGCACCCCACTCCAGTACTCTTGCCTGGAAAATCCCATGGATGGAGGAGCCTGGTGGGCTGCAGTTCATGGGGTCGCTAAGAGTCAAACATGACTAAGCGACTTCACTTTCACTTTTCACTTTCATGCATTGGAGAAGGAAATGGCAACCCACTCCAGTGTTCTTGCCTGGAGAATCCCAGGGACGGGGGAGCCTGGTGGGCTGCAGTCTATGGGGTCGCACAGAGTTGGACACGACTGATGCGACTTAGGAGCAGCAGCAGCAGCCTGGGCAAGGGATGGAGGTGGGGTAAGACTGGTTATACATGTGCCACATATTTGCTGAAACTAACCTAGGTTCTCAAGCTTTCCTATCAAACTCAGTTATCTTCATATAAACGAGGGGGTATGTGCAAGTATGAATATATGTGTATATAAATCCACAAACATATCTGTATGTGTATATAAATCCACTTACATATCTATAAAGTATCAATTTTATTGATGTCTGAATGCTTTGGGGATTCTAACAAGACATGGTTTTATTTTTCACTAATCACTGTTCTAAACTGTTGTGTCAGAGGCCCCTTTGGGCATATCCCATTAGTTTTTGTTAAAAATTTAGCTATTTAGAAAGGAATTAGTTCAGCCCACTTTGAAAGCCTAACCTCAAAACTATTACAGATCTCCTCTCCTTTTCTCTGCAGCTCAAGCTTAGTCTATATTTCAAGAGACTTGCAGAAGTGAAGTCAAGTGGGTTTCTCCTTTAATTCATTTTCCTCCTTTCTCTCCTGGGTCAGACTCTGGGACACCTTCTCTTCCCCAGCCATATCCACTTCTGGGTCTGTAGATCCTCTGGAAAAGGAAAGAGGGGGAGGAGGTAGGGGTCCTGACTGCCTGTCTATAGTGAAAGGCATCTTGGATCTCTGGCTTGGTCTGGTTTTGCCTGCCACTGGTAGCCTGTGCTCATGGGATAGTCTCTTCATGATTTTAGGAGGTGATGGCCATCTTCATTCCATCCCCCCATTGCTGAAGGATAGTCACGTCACTTTTGTAGACAGAGTTCCACACCTTCAATTCATTCTCCAGATGGGGCAACCATCAGTTGGGAGCCACCTTGGTAGCCCCAGGTTTTCTGCCTCCTGCTATGGAGCCCTGG
Source organism: Madoqua kirkii (assembly GCA_006408675.1). Taxonomy (NCBI): domain Eukaryota; kingdom Metazoa; phylum Chordata; class Mammalia; order Artiodactyla; family Bovidae; genus Madoqua; species Madoqua kirkii. The sequence continues at coordinate 3,264 of SJYC01140165.1, read as the reverse complement.
GGAATCCTTCTGCATACTCTCAATGATAAGGTGGGTGGGAATTGATGCCTGATTTCTTCTCAAGCACAATAAACTGCTGTGGGCTATCTTGCTGTCATCAGAAACTTTCAAGAACGAGGCAGATCCGAGACTCCATAGGCACTCAAGCCCTAATTCTAGAGGATGCATTGAGCTCTCCCATTTACTCTCTCTCCACCCTCTGCTCCACCATGCTGGCAGGACCAAAGGGAGTCTTCAGGGTCCCTCTCGAAAGAGCTCGCATTTAAGTGAAGAGATGCTGGTCTTCCCTTCACTGGGGAACCTTCAATCTCTAAATCATTCTCCTGAGTGCTCCTTTATGTTCATATGATTCATTTATAGCTGTACCTTTTGAACCTGATGCTGAGCCTAACATCAGCAGGTCAGGCAGTCAGAAGGGAAAGAAGGAAGTAAAGTAGGGGAGAGCAAGATGAGCCGTAACCCACAGGGATGAACTGGAATCTGGGTCAGTCTTTCACTGTCTCCAGCTTCAGATAGGACTCCTGTAGAAGCTGGTGTCTTTTGTCATGGCACAGAAGGCACGTCTGACCCAAGAGTTCAGCTGAAGCAGGAAATCTCACAAGAACTAGAAGAGTCAGGGCTGGGTTCTTCTGCCTTCTGCCTGGAAATCAGTGAGCAGGTTCTAACAGTATGCTTGAACTGCTATAGCATCTCATCTTCTGAAAGGAAAGATGGCTGCTGCCTCACTTCTGCCTTTTGTTCCCAAGAGAATTTCTCTTGTGGCCAACCCTAGCCCAGACCTTGCCAAGAAGGGGATTCTGGGAAACTTAGCTGCAGCTTAGTTACATTGATCCAGTGTAAAATACCCCAGGCTTAAGACTTTTAACTCCAGTGTTTTTCATCCCTCCATGTCCCTGTCTTCTTGTCTTCTCATATAGATGTGAATGGATATAAAAAGTGGGGAATGAATGGTGATAGCAGAGCTAATCTCTTAGTAGACCTGGATGAGAACCAGCCCCAGGTGTTGGAATGTAGGGTCCCTGAATCTTGTTACTTACATTTTCAGGCCCCAGTCACAATTTCCAAGGCAATAGGAAAAACCCCACTATCTAAGACTGTATTTGCATAAGATTGTATTTTATTGTCAGAGAAGGCAATGGCACCCCACTCCAGTACTCTTGCCTGGAAAATCCCATTGACAGAGTCGCCTGGTAGGCTGCAGTCGATGGGATCGCTAAGAGTCGGACACGACTGAGTGAATTCACTTTCACTTTTTGCTTTCATGCATTGGAGAAGGAAATAGCAACCCACTCCAGTGTTACTGCCTGGAGAATCCCAGGGATGGGGGAACCTGGTGGGCTTAAGCTTCTAGCTTATGATCCCATTACATAAGATTTTTTTCTATTTTAAATGAATTTTTCTGAGTTGGATGGGATCAGTACTGGACTGTGTTAGTATAGCTTTAGCTATTTAGACATTTCTATGATCATCTGAAAATGTTCACAAGTGTAATAAGTAAATTTTAAAAAGTATACATGACAATTTTACTAATGTAGGTCTGTACCACAGAATGCAAAATCTAAACCAGTGCTTTCTAAACTATGAAAGGAATGTAAAAAATGATATCAAGTAGATCTTTGTTTATCCTACTATATAATCCATCCCCTTTCTTAGCAATATCAGATTTCTACAGGATCAAAATGTTATTTTTAGCTTGATTCTATTGTATTATTTAAGAACTCAGAATCCTTTCACTAGGATATTGTTTTTAGGAAAAACATGAAAATGTAATAGATACTCTATTGATTGATACATACAATATCTAATTCTAGGACTTGGATTAGAAAGATATTTACTCAAGATATAAGTGAGATGTATAATAGAGAAACTTATGAAACAGTTCATGAGGTTAAGTGAATGGCATTCTACATTGATTCCCAAGTGATTTCCTGAATATGTTTTGCTTATAATTTTTGCTACATTCACCCATATCCATCCACTACCAAAAAGGATCTGAGGTGACTGATTTTCTAGATTTAACCTAATCCTTGCATAATTCAAGATAAATAAACTATGAACTATGTATGATTTATTTTACTCCTCAACTAAAGCTGTATAAATATTTTCTCAAAGTACTAAGTGTTTTTAAATCATGGAGGATGTATTTAAATTCAGTGACTGATTTGTTGAAAGTGAATATAACAAAAAACCTCCAACAACATACACACACATAAATGTTTAGGAAAAGGTATGGGAGGATCCATTCCCACCTGTGAGTGGCAGTGGCAGATCTTTGGGGAAGACAGTGAGAATGCACAGGGAGGGAGAAGGGGGTAATTTGGTATTAAGGAAGATAAAAGAGGGCTCCCTGTTGTAATTTTCACAGCATAAATGTGTGTTTTATTTACTACTTGTACACTTAAGGAAACAAGTACTGTTCTAATGAAAAGATGACAGATTTAAACTTCAAAAAGGCATAGGTGTGAATCAAAATAAAATCCATCTAAACATTCATAATAGCATGTGCATGTTAATAATTATAATCTTTTCTATTTTAAAGTATAATTAATTTAAAAGTATTGAAAAGCATTTCTTGTGTGATTTCAATTTGTTAAAACTATTATCCATATATCTACCTACCTATTATCTAGTCTATATGTGTATCGATCTGTCAAGTATGTATCTGCTTGTATTTCACATGTGTGTGTGGAGGAGTTGGTACAAGGCTAATGTATATACTAAGGCATTAAAGAGCTCATCTTTAAGTAGAGACTGCAGCCTGTCTTCCTCCTCTTAGGCTACCTATACTTTTATATTAAAATTTAGGAAATTTAGGTTAAAAACTGTTAAATCATAGACTCCATTACATTCAACAATGTTTAAATGAGAATATATGGGAAGAGTCCTTCCTACCTGGCACTTTCCTTCTAGTCTTTATTTTTCATTTGTCCCCTTGAAGATCAGAAGTTGAGTCATCATGTACACTCATGAGTACATGAGGACTTTTGAGACCACATATTCCTTGGAAGAAAAGTTATGACCAACCTAGATAGCATATTGAAAAGCAGAGACATTACGTGCCAACTAAGGTCCATCTAGTCAAGGCTACGGTTTTTCCTGTGGTCATGTATAGATGTGAGAGTTGGACTGTGAAGAGGGCTGAGCACCAAAGAATTGATGCTTTTGAACTGTGGTGTTGGAGAAGACTCTTGAGAGTCCCTTGGACTGCATGGAGATCTAACCACTCCATTCTGAAGGAGATCAGCCCTGGGATTTCTTTGGAAG
>SJYC01140164.1:0-67546 GCA_006408675.1 Madoqua kirkii | reverse complement strand
CCACTCCAGTGTTCTTGCCTGGAAAATCCCAGGGACAGGGAAGCCTGGTGGGCTGCCATCTATGGGGTCACACAGAGTTGGACACGACTGAAGCCACTTAAGCAACAAAAGGGATAAACTAAGAATGTTGCAAAATGTTTCAAAATTAACAAATATTTACTGAGCACTGTGCTAGGCATTCCAAGGTTATAATAGCTAAATTCACAGTTTGATGGGAATTATATTTAAACAACTTATTTAAAACATTTTGCATTATTCGTGGCATATAGTGGTGCTCAATACATGGCAGTTATTGCTGATAATCTGGGAATTTACATCCCAATTCTGGGCTTTCCCTGCTGTAAAGAATCAAGCTTCCTTAGTGGCTCAGATGTTAAAGAATCGGCCTGCAATGCAGGAGACATGTGTTCAGTCCCTGTGTCAGGAAGATCTCCTGGAGAAGGGAATGGTTACCCACTCCAATATGCTTGCCTGGAGAATTCCATGGACAGAGAAGCCTGACAGGAAGTTCATGGAGTTGTAAGAAGCTGGACTCTACTGAGCGACCAACACACAAGGAATCAAGCAGGGATAAATATACAATCCACCTGATCCTTCCCCCACCTGTGTTATCTTCCCATATTTTGCACTCTAATCTAACTCCTAACTGCCAGCCTATCTACTTATATATTTATATTATTATCTTCTCTCAATGGCTCAGTGGTAAAGACTCCACCTGCAATGCAGGAAATGGAAGAGGTGCAGCTTCGATCTGGGTCAGGAAGATCCCCTGGAGAAGGGAATGGCAGCCCACTCCACTATTATTTCCTAGAAAACTCTGAGGACAGAAGAGCCTAGCAGGCTACAGTTCAAAGGATCACAAAGAGTTGGGCAGGACTGAGCAACTGATCACATATAATTTGTTCATTGATCACACACAACTAACCTATTTACTTTAATCTTAGTTCCAGTTACTGCTTTTGGTCCCTTAAAAATGATAATAGCTAACATCCAACCTGACTTTTCACTCTTGCGATATGCTTTGCTAGTTCAGTTCAGTCGCTCAGTCGTGTCCGTCTCTTTGCGACCCCATAAATCGCAGCATGCCACACCTCCCTGTCCATCACCAACTCCCAGAGTTCACTCAGACTCACGTCCATCAAGTCAGTGATGCCATCCAGCCATCTCATCCTCTGTTGTCCCCTTCTCCTCCTGCCCCCAATCCCTCCCAGCATCAGAGTCTCTTCCAGTGAGTCAACTGTTCACATGAGGTGGCCAAAGTACTGGAGTTTCAGCTTTAGCATCATTCCTTCCAAAGAATGCCCAAGACTGATCTCCTTCAGAATGGACTGGTTGGATCTCCTTGCATTCCAAGGGACGCTCAAGAGTCTTCTCCAACACCACAGTTCAAAAGCATCAATTCTTCAGTGCTCAGCCTTCTTCACAGTCCAACTTTCATATCCATACATGACCACAGGAAAAACCATAGCCTTGACTAGACGGACCTTAGTTGGCAAAGTAATGTCTCTGCTTACAATATGCTATCTAGGTTGGTCATAAGTTTTCTTCCAAGGAGTAAGCGTCTTTGAATTTCATGTCTGCAGTCACCATCTGCAGTGATTTTGGAGCCCCCCAAAATAAAGTCTGACAGTTTCCACTGTTTCCCCATCTATTTCCCATGAAATGATGGGACCGGATGCCATGATCTTCATTTTCTGAAGCATCAGACAAATCATATCACAGCAAGGTGAAGCTTACATCAGCCATGTGCAAGTCTAACAATGACCAGTTTATGAGTTGCTGTGGTGATTTTGGCTTCACCAGAGGTTATAGAAGCCCAGTGAGTTAGTAGTAGCTGCATGCATGGTGGTATCAAGACAGACAAGTAAATAAAATAGGATAATCAGAAGAGTTCTGATTGTGCAGTAGAAAAGAATCATTTGTATTTCTTTGGCACTTTGTCCAGTCCTACCTGGAAGAAGCAGTATGTCCTCCAGGCCTCAGTCCTCAAGGCTTAGGCCACTTTGGTTTCCATTGTCCCTCCAGGGACGTTAGTTCTAGGGATTGTAGTATTTAACTATAGACTCTGAAAGTTCTCTCTAGCATTTCTTCCAGAAGACCCAAATGTCCTTATACAAGTGGAACCCCTGATGCCTTTTCAATATCCCAGAGCTCCACAGGAAGCAAACTTAATTCAGATTTTTCTTGGGACATTCTCCCCCCACCTCATTTTTATAGGAGTTTAGTTGATTTACAAGGTGTTAGTTTCCGGTGTATAGTAAAGTGATTCAGTTATACATATACATACATCCACTCTTTTTGAGATTCTTTTCCCATATAGGCCATGGCAGAGCACTGAGTAGAGTTCCCTGTGTTATACACAGCAGGTTCTTGTTAGTTATCTATTTTATATAAAGTAGTATGTAAATGTCAGTTGGGCTTCCCAGGTAGTGTCAGTGGTAAAGAATCTGCCTCCCAATGCAGGAGACATAGAGATGCTAGTTCAAACCCTGGGTCAAGAAGATCCCCTGGAGGAGGGCATGGCAGTCCACTCCAGTATTCTTGCCTGGAGAATCCCATGGGCAGAGGAGTCTGGCGGGCTACAGTGCATAGGGTCACAAAGAGTCGAACACGACGGAAGCCACAGCACACAGCATGCACGCACATGTGTCAGTCTCTTGGGGCACTTTAAATGAAGCTGTTCTTGTCCTTTCCCCAATACCAGGAGTTTCCACCTTCTTGTCGCTGTTTACTATATAAATATACTTTGAGGCTGCCCTCTAGAAAGTGCTGGACTCATGGTAGGTTGGAGATGTCTAGAGCTGTGCCTTCTTGAGCCTAACCAATCCTGCCACAGTCTTCCCACCAGGGACAATGCATGTCTCAGCACCACACTCACCAGGCCAGGAAGCATGAAACAAGTGCCTCTGACAACAGGCTCTCCACTCAAAGTGCCAGACTCCCCTCCTTTGTCTCATCATTGTTCTCAGAACTGCTGTGTCCGAAGTGCAGTCTGGCACCTGAGGGGGATTGGCGGGGGTGTGGTTGGTCTCGGCAGACAGCCTACCTGTCAAGGGCTTCTGGGATTAGAAGTGCCCATTGCCAACACACCCTCTGCAAGAACTTGACGAGTGGGCATCCAGCCAAGAGGCAGAGCTCAAAGCCCTTCTGTGCATGTGCTTCTCAGACCCCCAACTGGCTATTTAGCTGTTTGGCCAGATCCCAACTCTTCCAGCAGTGCTTTTGAGCCCCACCCCATCTTTGGTTTGGCTGGACTGAGCACACCCACTATCAGATACTATCAATTTTCCTTCATATGCATGAGGTTGACTCAAAGCCGTGTGTTGGGTTGGATCCATGTCTTTCCTCTACCCTCACTGCCCCCTCTGATTTTGATGATACAAGGCTGGTTTTGTTCTTTTGAAACAAAGACTCTGTTCTGGGTGGATGTTCCAAGTCAGAAAGCCTGGTTGTGTTTATCCCAGGCCATTGGCTGGGCATTCACATGCTTTTTGTATTTGGTAAGTGACAGTATTTGCAAAAGCTGATTGCCACAGCAGGCGGAACAGAGACAAGACTAGCGAAAACATGTGTCGGTAACATATGCTGTAGCCTTTTCTTCTTTGCTCAGAGGACTGACACTTCCTACAGGAAGAAGTAATTATTTTGCATGTGCATAGATTACACTGGGATGAAAATGAGTGGGGAGGGGTTGTTGCTCTATACGTGAAAGAAATAACTCTCTTTCCCTCTTTCTCTCTCTTTTTCACACACTCAGCTCATGTGCATGTATACAGGTTAACTTGCCTGACTTTTAGACTTTACTTCTTTTAAAAAAACTAAATGTTCTAAAAATTCAAATCCTATTATTAGCATAGAGGCCTCTTGTAAAATAAAGAAGGAAAGCAGTACCTTTAGAGTGTTAAGCAAGCCTGTGCTCAAGTCCCCCAATTGTACAGCCCACGTGACCCACAGAAAATTACAACCCTTAGACTTCATCTGACAACAGTGGACAAAAGGCTTAACTCTCAGGTTTGTTGTGAGGATTCAGTCACATGGGGTATATGGAAAGCGCCTCAAGTAGGCTGTAAGGAATATTCCTTCCCTGGGTCAGCTTGCCAGGTGGGACACCAGCTGTCAACAACCCTGATGGATGACTTGACTCACCTCTCCATGATCAAGTGGAAGCTGTGGGGAATTCTGGACAATCCGAGAGAGTTCTAGAACTACCCAACTTACTTGATATATTTTCCTGCAGGCACAAAGGACAAGTCTGACAGTGGAACTCGCGGAAGCAGTCCCAAATGGAACTCAGATTCCTCTACTTGAAGCTATGCTTGCCTCGGTCACTTGGTGGAAGTTCAAAAGAACTGGGTGACGCACATTGGGATGGAGCTGGCAAGGCTCTCTTTCGTCTTGCTGTAAGCTCAGAAGTCCTGGCAACAAAATGGCCAGCATTGATTCATTGTATTCCATCTTAACCAACCCTCTTTCCCACCCTAAACCTGGAATCATTCTACACTGTATGTATTAGCATGAGTTTCTCCGCTGCTTTTCACATTCCTCAGAGCAAAAATCGCTCTCAGACTTCTCACATATACCTGCTTTTGTTCTGTTTAGCACCATGATTTCTCTAAAATAACAACAAAAACAACGAAATGTTCCATCATTCTTGACTTAGATTCATAAGATGGCAAGTGTTGAGTAAATCTTGACTGCACGCATGAAGATCGCTTATAGTTACAAAGGGCATACTTTGTGTTAGGGACTGTGCCAAGCACATGGCAACCCATTCTAGTATTCTTGCCTAGAGAATCCTGTGGACAGCGGAGCCTGTGGGCTGCCGTCTATGGAGTCACCCAGAGTCCGACATGACTGAAGAGGCTTAACATGCATGCATGCATTGGAGATGGAAATAACAACCCACTCCAGTATTTTTGCCTGGAGAATCTCAGGGACAGAGGAGCCTGGTGGGCTGCCATCTATGGGGTCACACAGAGTCAGACATGACTGAAGCAACTTAGCAGTGCCAAGCACACACTTAAAGACTTTACAACAACCGTATGAGGTAGATATTCTCAACTCATTTCACAATAGACTGTTAGAAATGTCCAGTCACTTGCCTGGTGTCACAAAGCTGTGAATTAGCGGCCATGGGATGTGATTACAAGTCAGCACAACTTTAAGAGCCCCACGTATGATGTTGACCCAAGGCTGAGTGAATGAATGGATGAATATTAGAGCTCTAGAGAATTTTCTCAGTGTCACCTTTGATCCTTGCTCTTCCTTCCCTGTAGTTCCAGCCCTACCCCCTCTCAATATGGGAGAGATTTTTATCCTCCCTCTGTGAGCTGGTAGTCACTGTGTCCTTTAGTTCTTATAGCTGCTTGCCATCATATCTCCTGTGCCCTGTTCCTCCATGTCTCCAGCACTGAGCTCCAAGTTGTTTCACCAATGAGTCACTAAAGAGTATCATCATGCCCACAAACCAGAGCCCAGGAACTGGGATCTCACTGCCAGTTTCCACAATGTCAGCCTCCTGCCTGCCTGCTTCACCTGCTGTAGCCGGTTACCCATAGGAACACCTTCGCTATGTGCAGCTCCTGTCCCCTAGTGCTCATCACTCTCTTTATACCCTCCAGACACCAGATTCTGCCCTGGACTGGACTTCCTTCCATCCTTTCACCCAATCCCTCCTCTAACTGCCCCACTCCAGCAGGCATGCCCAGTTCCAGACTCCAGCTCTGACCTGGACTCTTGCAATTAACCAAGGCAAGCCCAGAGCAGACTCCATCTAGCCCACCCCTCATATGGGTCATGGACCAGGGAAGTTCAGGAATTTTTGCCAGGGTCACAGAGTGAGACACACCAAACCTAGGACTCATGGGTCCAGACTGGTTCAACATCTTTCCACCACACTCTCTCACCTCCTTCTCCCCACTCTGTCTATATTTTCCTCTTGCTTTCTATTTCTCCCTCACCCACACCTTTTTAATTTAAGTCTTAACATCTGTTCCCTCTTAGTCTATTATTCCTGTGACATTTTATATTACATTGAATTTACATTTAAAACTCATCCATTTTTCTTACTTAAAAAACACATTTGAGTCTGCTTTTTAAAAAATTTATATAACTTTAAGAAAAAAATCCATTTGAGTCTTTCATTCTAGCGCATTTCTTGGCTTATCTTTCCTGCCTCTTTAACAGCAGAAATTATCCTCTGCCTCGATGTAGCTTTGCTCTTCCTATTATCCGTGCCACCATAGCATCAAGCCTGTAATCTAACAATCCATTCTTGCTTCTTTTTTGTGAAACCAGTATTTTTTAAATGTAAATGAGGAGGCTGGTGGTTTTAGCTTAATTCCTGATTTTATATTTGGGGGAAAAGCCTTCTTTTCTGGTACTTTTACTGATTCAGCTGAAGAAAGACCATAGAAGGGAAGAAGGCAGGAGAAGCAGCAGTACCACGTGTCAGATTGCCTTATGCTCAGTGTTTCTGAAGTATGTACTGAACTTTTACTTAAAGGGTCATGTGCAAAGAGCTCTGCCTTGAGAGTCAGGCTTCCTGCCTTGAATTTTTTGCCTGTACACTTCAACCCTTAGAAGTAACAAAAGAACATCCCTACTGGGCTATTGGGCCTGGCAGCCTGAGGATGAACAAGTAGAACAGTGAGTAGGATAATAACTAATATTCAAGGAGCACTTCCGCTGCTAGGTTTGGGGCCAAGTATGTTACATTGTTCAGCTTGTTCATCTCCCACAATCTCCTGAAGGTGGTCTCCTCATGATCTCCATTTAAAAGATGAAGAAATTGAAGCTCAGAAGTTAAGTAACTTGTCCAGGCTTCAACAGCTAGTATGGCCAAGCTGGAATTCATTCCAGGAAGCCTAGATCCATAGCCAGTGCCCCTAGTTTTCAGCAATATTCTGAGAAGACTCAATTTTAAAATAGGTATCATGTTCTGGAATGAAGATGAGCCCAAAGGGCCAAAACCTTTACTTTCTCAAACAAGGGAGAATTATCACTTTTTTCTCTAAACTCTGCCAATTCTGATATTATTGGACCTAGCCAGTACTTTTGCCTGGAAAATCCCATGGATGGAGGAGCCTGGTGGGCTGCAGTCCATGGGGTCGCTAGGAGTTGGACACGACTAAGCGACTTCCCTTTCACTTTTCACTTTCATGCATTGGAGAAGGAAATGGCAACCCACTCCAGTGTTCTTGCTTGGAGAATCCAAGGGATAGGGGAGCCTGGTGGGCTTCTGTCTATGGGGTCGCACAGAGTCAGACATAACTGAAGTGACTTAGCAGCAGCGGCAGCAGCAGCCTTTTAAAATGATAATATTGTCATCATAATCCTAAAAATAATGTTGTGAGCTAGCATTTGGTCAGGATTTCTAACCTTGACACTGTTGACATTTGGGCTGGACCATTTGGTTGTGAAGGTTGGGCTGTCCATCATGGGCTATCAAACGGGATCCTTGGTTTCTACACACTAGAGCCTGAGAACACATCTCAGCTCTTGCTCTTCTTTTCTTTCTCTAAAGAGTCATGACAATCAAAGATGTCTCCAGGCATTGCCTAATACTTCCTGAGAGATGAAATCAACCCTAGGTGAGAACCACTGTGTTAGACATTGCCCAAATCCTAAGCACCTGACTTGTTTGCATGGGACTGGTGCTTTATTCATTCTTGCCCAAGAGCTTAAGCAAAATGTCCTTGCCACTTGGGAGATGGCATGCGGAGCTATTCGAATCCACTTCTTTTGAGTTCCACAACTTCTTCTTAGTGAGAATCACTGAGTTCTTAGCAACCTCATACCCTCCCTACATCCTCTATTTTTACTAATTATTTTCTAATGACCTTAGTAAGTCATTTTATTTCTCCATTTTCTTATTCTTTGCCCTCTTTACTCCTATGAGCTAAAATATAATCCTAGCTGTTTCATATAAGGAGGAGCTGATCTGTTATTGATAATTCCCTTTCCAGGAAAAGTTAAGGCACATATGTTGCTGAGAAATGGGTGAGATGAAAACCAACCTAGCATCATCAACTTTGAAACCTTTCAAAAGTAGACAGATGCCCCTTTTAAAATCTGGATAGAAATTTTCTTCTTCAGCTTCATTTTTCATTGCAGGTCTCTGTGTTCCAGGAACTAGCATATTCTTAGCAAACCTATATAATTACATTTTCAACAATTCAAAAGAAAGAATATTGGTAATAGTAGCTAGTATTTATGAGTATTTACTTTATGATGGGCACTCTAAGTGCTTTACAAGTACTGTCTTATTTAATCAGCATAGTTTAACTTATTTAGAATTTACATCATTCTAGACATCAAATTATGGGTATGTATATCAAAGCCTGTGGACATTCTGAGAACTTAAATGTATTTTCCTAAAGTCAGTGGAAGACAGAACCAGGACTCAAACCTCGGTCAAAAGTATTCCACTAAATTTATTGCTTCTATTTTTCCCTACTATACTATACTTCTACAACTAGCATAACATTTTTCTCTACTATCTTTTCTATTTAATTACATAGTACATTTTAACTACATTCTAGAACAATGAGTTATTTGAGAAAACCCAGGAAATGTTATGATTTATGATATTTGCATAGAGGAAATACAGTATGAATTTCCAACACCCGTGTTCACTAATATTATTTTATAATATAAACCCCTGTAAAATTGAGATTTTTCTTCCTATTGAGTATTCATACCAAATGTGAGATCAATACTAGTTCTATTTTACAGTATCTACTGGTTTTTTGAATCTTAAAGTGACCAGAGTGCTTACAAATAAGCACATTTTCCCCTGTAGCTCAGTTGATTTGTAAAATATCTTGAAGAATGGGGTGAAGGCAAATGTAATGCAGTGACTTAAAGAAAGCTGCTGAAAATCAATACAAGCATCTTTCATTTCATCTGAGATTAGTTCACAAGTGGAATTTGTGTATAGCAAATCTTATGCTTTTATATCGACTTTTGTTACAAAACCTGAAGAATATTCCTGTGATAAAGGAAAATTTTAGGCAAATTAAAACCATTTTGTAAGGAAAGAGTATATCGATAACCAAGCATGGAGGACTTCTGGTCTGGAGCTGTGTTTCTGAGGTGTATTCAATTCTTTCTCAGATCTTTGATAAAACTACCCCCATGTCTGTAATCTTCTCTCTCTGCCCAATGTAATCCTCACTGTTCCAATGAAGTTTTAAAAAATATTTATAATGCTAAGGTGGTCCCTATATTTTCCATCTAATGCCCTCCCCCCTTGGCCTTGATATTTATAATTGACCATATCAAAGCTAGAATGATGTACTTTGATAGCAGATACCACAAACATAAACTAAAAACTATTCAGTTTTTTCTTCCCACTGTTACAAACTGTTTCTGTCAAGACTCTACCTTATCTACTAAAGATTAAAAGGGAGACCCTGAACATTTCTTATAGCCAGCATTTTCCAATTGGTTTTCTCATTCATTTCTCTCTCAGCTGCCATGCAAGTTAGGTATCATAGTCATTTCACAGATGAAGGAACAGAACCCTAAAACCATTAAATGACATACTTGGCAGTTAAATGGAGAAATTTGACTTTGGATCTAGGTCTGAGTTGGATGCTCAAAGTCTATTTGAAAACACTAAGTGGGATTTTTAACCTGAAGAACCATGGGTCACATTTCCCAGACACGTCAAAATTCCATTAAGTCGTTGTTTAAGATGCAGATTTCCAAACCCAGGAAATCCAAATATGTGGATATGGAGCTCAAAATCTGCTTTTAACATCACTCCCCAAATAATCTTCATTCACATCCAAATTTGAGAATCCTTAGATGAGTTCAGGAGGGGAGTTCAGGAGCCTATGAACTCTGAAACTGCACTCAAAGTTTGGTGCTGGTGTTGTGGGTACATTATTCAAAGAGTATCTTTGAGATTCTCAAAGGGGTCTTTTGACCCCAAAAGGCAAAAAACACTAGCCAAAAAAGAAAGAAATTGGAACTGTGCCTTGTCACTTCCTAGTTTTGATCAGCTGCTGGGAATGAGAAATAGTTAGGTCATCATAAGGGTTTCCCAGGTGGTACAGTGGTCAAGAATCGCCTGCCAGTGCAAGAGACCCAGGTTCAATCCCCGGGTCAGGATGATCCCCTGGAGGAGGAAGTGGCAGCCCACTCTGGTATTCTTGCCTGGAGAATCCCATGGACAGAGGAGCCTAGTGGGGTAATGTCCTTGGAGTCACAAAGAGTTGGACACAACTGAGTATAAACACTGCACTAAGCCATCTTGAAATAGAAGCAGTCTTCACATTGTGTGTGGTTCCCCACCCCCACACCCATCATCACCTCACCGCACCACTCCTCCCTGGCCTGGGTCCTTCCCACCAGAACCAGCTCCCACAACCATCTCATTCACAACAGGAAACTCTCTTTTAACAGAATTCTTTTTACTGTAAATAATTCAGAGTTGTCTGTCCCTTTGTCTACATAACTGCAGTGAGTTAGTTGACTCAGTGACCCAAGTTGTCTAACATTTTACTGTAAACAGGATATCATTTATGTGAAAGAACCCAGTTACCGTATTTCTCTGTCATCTGCAGTCTGCAGAAGACAAAAAACAATGGTAACCTAACCCTTGGGCAAAATGCTAATGGCTACATAATTGACTTAGCAGATAATTATAAAATAGTTCCCTATTAAAACACAAAAGATGTAATTATTGCACTTTACAAACTAATTAATGAATGCTAAGTCAATTCAATAATTAATAATTAATTATTTAACCTCTAATTAAATGATCATCCTTCCTTCCCCTGCAAACTTTGCTGGTGGCTTAATTGCTCTGGGCCAAAAATACAGGAGAAACAAATCTTCTCTGTTAATTAAACAGTGAAGAGATTTAAAATCATTGTAACAGAGAAAATTAGGGAATTTAAATTAGAGTATCTCCCATTTGGGCGTCCCTGGTGACTCAGTTGGTAAAGAATCTGCCTGCAGTTCAATCCCTGGATCAGGAAGTTTCCCTGGAGAAGGGAATGGCTACCCACTCCAGTATTCTTGCCTGGAAAATTCCATGGACAAAGGAGCCCGGTGGGCTACAGTCCATGGAGTCGCAAAGAGTCCAACATGACTGAACAACTAACACACACATCTCTCATTTGAAAGAAACAAGAGCTCCAACCTCAATTCCTACCCAAAGCATGAACCAAATACAGTTCAATTCAGCTCAGTTCAGTCGCTCAGTTGTGTCCGACTCTTTGTGACCCCATGAATTGCAGCACACCAATTACAGTGGAGCAGGGGGCAGGGTAATTCCAAACAAAGCACCAGACTAATGGTGGGTTAATAGCCAGCTCTCCAAGGTATAGGTCAGGGCTTAGGAGTAAGGCAGGAGCCAGTCAGCCTGGACACCTAAGAGTCCCCTGAATCAGTTGTGTGCAGGAAATAGACAGTGGCTCATCAGGGACAGCTATGCAAATCTTCCCAACTCTGCTTCCTTTGACGTCACATTAGCAGCCTGAAATCAGTCATTGCGGGAGTATTTACACCTCAGAAATTGGGACACTCTCCAATGAGGGCTTTTCCTTTCCCTGCCCAGTGCTGGTTATTAAGCATTTACCAACATACTACCACACCTAGAGAAGGAGAGACAACTTGTGACTGAGTCCTGGATTGTCTGTCTACCCGGGCTAGAGTCCTCTAGTCCTGAAGGCTAGAGTTCTGTCCTCAGAACCTGTTCCCTGGACCTGATGTGTTGCGAGTCTGTGCTCCACATCCAGTTGTGTGCACAGCCCGTCTCACTGAATCCTCAAACAACTCTGTCACAGACAGTTACTGTTTCCAGCAATCTTTTGATTAAAAAAAAAAATAGTACACAATTCCCTCACAATTATTCTCCATTACTTTAAAACTTATTTATGATCTGTTAGTGGCCTACTCCTTAATTCGTTTTAATTAAACAAATTCTTAGCATTTCAATAAATAAGATTTTTTTCTGCTTATGAAGTATGTGTACATATGCATTCAGAATGAAATTTATGCCTTTGGTCCTTTGATGTTTTATCAGTGGCAGAGTGGCATTGTCACAGCGTACATGACATTTCTATCGGGAGCGAAGACCAAGCTGGGTAACAAACATATTCCTGGGTAACAAACAAATCCCCAGAGAGGGATTTCTATGGCAGAAAGTACTGGTGAGGGTGTGAGGTAGGAGTGAATGGGAGCCATGGCTGGGGAAAGTCATCACTTAGTTGCGCTGCATCACCTTCTAAGACACAATATATCTGCTGCTTCCTAAGCAAAGACAGGGAGCTGGAAAGAGTGGGGTTTGTGCGGGAAACTGTGGAGGCCCTTGGGCCACAGGAGCAGAGGGAAGATGGCAAGTGACCAGTGGTTGGCTCACCCCGTGGGTCCAGTTCTTTGTCCCCTGATTCAGTCTTCCTAAGAGAAGCAATTGTACCAGCCAGGACATGACATTCCTGCATGATTGTAATCATATGAGAGGAGTTCAGTTCTTCTCCCTAAGTAACTGCTGAGCTCAGTAACTAAGGCAGCCTCTTCCTTGCCTCCCCCTCCGCAGACCTCAGGTATGACTTCCTCTCTTTGGTTCTCCCTTAGATGGTAATTTATCAAAAACACACATGCGGATCCCCCTACTCCTTTTCTCAAAACCGTCCAAACTTCCTCATGCCTTTCATGCGATAGAACAGCTAAAAAGGCCTTTAACATCTGGCCTCTGCTTTATTCTTAAAGCCACTTCACGCAACACCCCTTCCCTCCAGCCACAGCACACCTGTCTCCAGCCTGCCCCTGGCCTTAGGACTTTGCATATGTTGCTCCCTGTGTCTGCCATGTGGGCTCCAGAGAGATCCCACTGAACATGCTAATGTGGTAGTGACACCTTGAAGGTCACCTCTAACATCACCTTCTCTGTGATGCCAATCCAAAACCTCCAGTTTAATGTGAATGCTGTAAATGTTTGCATCTTTTCCAAAATTTGTGTTCTAAAACCTAACCCCCAATGTGATGGTGTTTAGAGGAGGAGGATTTGAGAACTGATTAGATGAAGAAGATGGATTTCCCATGACTGGGATTGGTGTCTGACAAACAAGAGCCCCCTCAAAACTTCTTCCATGTAAGGGCATAGCAGAGAACGGCCATTTATGAAGCAGGAAGTGGGCTTTCACAAGACACCAAATCTATGCACCTTTATCATAAACTTCCCAGCCTCCATCCTGTGAGAACTGAATTTCTGTTATTTGTAAGCCACCCAGTCTGTGGTATTCTGCCATGATAGCGTGAATGGACTAACACAATAGGCCCAGGCTTCAGCAATACGTGAACCGTGAACTCCCTGATGTTCAAGCTGGTTTTAGAAAAGGCAGAGGAACCAGAGATCAAATTGCCAACATCCACTGGATCACGGAGAAAGCAAGAGAGTTCCAGAAAAACATCTATTTCTGCTTTATTGACTATGCCAAAGCTTTGACTGTGTGGATCACAATACACTGTGAAAAATTCTGAAAGAGATGGGAATCCCAGACCACCTGACCTGCCTCTTGAGAAATCTGTATGCAGGTCAGGAAGCAACAGTTAGAACTGGACATAGAACAACAGACTGGTTCCAAATAGGAAAAGAAATACGTCAAGCTGTATATTGTCACCCTGCTTATTTAACTTATATGCAAAGTACATTATGAGAAATGCTGGACTGGAAGAAACACAAGCTGGAATCAAGATTGCCGGGAGAAATATCCATAACCTCAGATATGTGGATGATGCCACCCTTATGGCAGAAAGTGAAGAGGAACTCAAAAGCCTCTTGATGAAAGTGAAAGGGGAAAGAGAAAAAGTTGGCTTAAAGCTTAACATTCAGAAAACAAAGATGATGGCATCTGGTCCCATCATTTCATGAGAAATAGATGGGGAAACAGTGGAAACAGTGTCAGATTTTATTTTGGGGGGCTCCAAAATCACTGCAGATGGTGACTGCAGCCATGAAATTAAAAGACGCTTACTCCTTGGAAGAAAAGTTATAACCAACCTAAACAGCATATTCAAAAGCAGAGACATTACTTTGCCGACTAAAGTTCGTCCAGTCAAGGCTATGGTTTTTCCTGTGGTCATGTATGGATGTGAGAGTTGGACTGTGAAGAAGGCTGAACTCTGAAGAATTGATGCTTTTGAACTGTGGTGTTGGAGAAGACTCTTGAGCGTCCCTTGGAATGCAAGGAGATCCAACCAGTCCATTCTGAAGGAGATCAGTCTTGGGCGTTCTTTGGAAAGAATGATGCTAAAGCTGAAACTCCAGTACTTTGGCCACCTCATGTGAAGACATGACTCACTGGAAAAGACTCTGATGCTGGGAAGGATTGAGGGCAGGAGGAGAAGGGGACGACAGAGGATGAGATGGCTGGATGGGATCACGGACTCAATGGATGTGAGTCTGAGTGAACTCCAGGAGTTGGTGATGGACAGGGAGGCCTGGCATGCTGCGATTCATGGGGTCACAAAGAGTCGGACACGACTGAGTGACTGAACTGAACTGAACATGAGCCAGGTCACACTGTAATATTTGTCAAACTGTTTGTTTGTTTCATTTCACTACCATACCATACCTGCAGACACAGACACACACACAGGTCCCAGTAACTAGCTAGTATCAGAATTATGGCTTCAAATTCTGCTTCTGTAATGGAACTGGAACATGTAAGATAGATCTCATAAGAGCTAGCACTCCTAGGATTATTGTGAGGGTAAAATGTGATAATCCATAGTTTCTCAAAACTGCCTGGAATTTCATAAGTGCTCAGTAAATTTTACTATATTATTTTTCTTCACAATCAGGAACCCTTCAGCATTAGAGGATCAGTACTGCAGGTCAAGTATAGGACAGCTCAACGAAGATTTGGGTTAAGAGCATGAACTCTGCAGTAAGACACTCAGGTTGCCATACTGAGCTGTGGAGTCTGAAAAATTATATAATAAGAGTTCTTATCTCGTATGCCTGCTGTGGATAGTCAATGAAGTAAAGTGATTCATCTTGCCCATGTAAATCTTTTAAAAAGGTTAGGTATCATTATAAAAGTTGGAAATGAATGATGAGCATATCAGGGTGAACACACAGCTCCCACTGACAGTTTCTGCCGGGAGTGTGGCAGGCAGCTGCCCTGACCAGCAGTGATCCACAGGCTGCACTGTGCCCACCATGTTCCACATTGCAGATCAAGCTGAGTTTAGCCCCTTTGCCTTCTGAAAAGCTCCAGTGACAAAAGATCTGGCTCCTGCTACCGTCGCACCTCAAGCCTCCTCACTAAATCATAGCGAGTGATAAATGGCTGGGGAGTGGGAGGAAGAGTGATGGAGGGGGTGTGTAGTCTGCTTGAGAAGCTCACCCAAACTTTCAAGTAGCCTCTACAATAAATCCAGGACTGTCGCTTGGTGATTAGTTAGAGGAAACAGAAACTGCAGGACAAAGCCAGGAAATGACCTTAGAGACTAAACATGGTGTATTTTATTTAGGGCTTTTTCTCACTTAGAAGTGCTGCCAGCTTGTTTAAAGAGACCAAGTGTTATCAGGGAAGGAGTTGGGGGTCTGCCAGGCTTTTGACAACATCTGGTAAAAGATTTACAAAGCCCGGAATCAAAGGAGGAGGATGGATAGGAGGCTGTGTACTCTAGAGATGCTGCAGGTGGGCGTGAGATTGACATAAGCTTTTTATTGCCCTTTGGGGAGCTTTCTAGTAAACCTAGAAAGGGATGGGCTCCGGGAGCAGGGCGGAAGCCTCAGCAGAGTGGCATGTTTCTGTGAAGGATGGCAGAGTGAGGAAAGGGTGGGAAGCCATTTGGGTCATTTGGGACGAATGGGAGTTAATCTGGGAAGGGAGTGGAGGGGTAAGGAACCTGCAGGACAAACGAGACTCTGGGCACTGTCCTGCCCCCATTATTACACACATGGAAATCAAGATGATGTTTGAGCGAAAAATAAGCCTCAACAACTTAAAGCAACCCACAGGAAATGGGGAGGAAGGAAGGCTAAAAGTATTGAGCCCCTCTTATGCTGCTGGATCACTAATGCTAACCCATTACCATCCTTGACATGACAGAGGAGACTCCTGAGGGGCTGACTGGTTGATTCCACCTTGTATATTGCAAGTGGGGAGGACTGAGGTTTGTATCCATGTCTGCCTGATTCTAAAACCGTCTAGTATCACTTTGCTTTGGAAAGGAGGGCTGGAATTTAATATCAGCTGGCAGGAATGCATTCTTCTCTGCTCCCTTAAAGGACTGTATTGCTGCTCATAGTTGCGACAATGAGTGTGTATGTGCTAAGTCACTTCAGTTGTGTCCAACTCTGTGCGACCCTATGGACTTTAGCCCATCAGGCTGCTCTGTCCAAGGGATTCTCCAGGCAAGGATACTGGAGTGAGTTGTCATGCCCTCCTGCAAGGGATCGTCCCAATCCAGGGATCAAACCTGTGTCTTTTTCCGTTTCATCTCCTGCATTGGCAGGAGTACCATCTGGGAAGCCCTGTGATAGTACGGGTCCCCAAAGCATGGGGACACTGTTCCTTGCCCCTCAGGGATGGTTCTGGCTTTCTAACCATGAGCTTATATATATTCTCTCATCTGCAGACAGTAGACTGCAGGCTCCTCAACTTATTTCATCCCTGGGTTGGCCTGAGGCCTGTTTATTTTTAATGATGCCATTAACTGAGGCATACGAAGGAATAATTCTGAGGCCATTTATTTTCTCTCTTAAAGAGAACCTGCAAATAGTTCCAGAGGCTTTTTTTTTAAGTGATGAAATAATAGCTAATAATATCTCCAATTTATAGAGGGCTTACTATGTGCTAGGCTCTATGTGATGTGTTTTATGATAATTGTCTTAAATAATTGCAAACTGTTGGCTTGCAGGCCAAACTGGTGGAAACTCTGTTTTCTGCACACAGATCTAAATGTCTTTAAATGGGACCTGTGTTCTTCAGTTTTCTATAGTTCACAGTTCAGTTCAGTTCAGTCGCTCAGTTGTGTTCGACTCTTTGCAACCCCATGAATTGCAGCACGCCAGACCTCCCTGTCTGTCGTCATCTCCCAGAATTCACCCAAAGTCTTGTCCGTCGAGTCGGTGATGTCATCCAGCCATCTCATCCTCTGTCGTCCCCTTCTCCTCCTGCCCCCATTCCCTTCCAGCATCAGAGTCTTTTCCAATGAGACAGCTCTTCGCATGAGGTGGCCAAAGTACTGGAGCACTCCCTAATTTTGACTCCCTTCAATTCAGACCCCTGGAGGCAGTTGCATTTGTGACCTCTGCTTTCAAACAGCCTAAAACAGATGAAATAGATTATACATAGTCCCCACTTTATTACTACATAGTCCCCATTTTATTACTGAGGCCAAGAAAAAATATGCAACTTAACTAACACCACACAGCTGGTAAGCAGGTTAGGATTTGAAAACAAATTCTTCTGACCAGGAAACAATCTCTTAACTAATACACTATATTCCCTACTGTCATGATGGTTAGTATTTTTGTTTAAGGACAAAAGAGTTGCCTGGAACACTTCATCAATGGTCACGATGCATCATCCCTTCTTTCTTGTCCCCTCGCTTCTCTGCTCATTGAACAGTTGTCTGTAAAAGCTGCTGGCATGGGGGTGTTGACCCTTCCACCTCTGCCTCTCTTGCGAACTTCACTGCCATTTTTCTATGCTGGTCAATAGCTGTAAACTCACCTGTGATTAGGATTTCAGTTCCTTTGGTTTCTGCATTGGAAGATGCATGAAAAAAATGCCATAGTAGAAGCTTTTTAAGACAAGACAGCGGGACTTGCCACTGGCCCAGTGGCTAAGACTCTTTACTCCCAATGCAGGGTACCTGGGTTCAATCCCTGGACAGGGAACTAGATCCTCCATGCTGCAAATAAAGGTTCACATGCCAAAACTAAAGATCCCACATGCCATAACAAAGACCTGCTGCTGCTAAGTCACTTCAATCATGTCCAACTCTGTGCGACTCCATAGACGGCAGCCCACCAGGCTCTGCCATCCCTGGGATTCTCCAGGCAAGAACACTGGAGTGGGTTGCCATTTCCTTCTCCAATGCATGAAAGTGAAAAGTGAAAGTGAAGTCTCTCAGTCATGTCTGACTCTTCGCAACCCCATGGACTGCAACCTACTAGGCTCCTCCATCCATGGGATTTTCCAAGCAAGATTACTGGAGTGTGCCATTGCCTTCTTCAACAAAGACCTAGTGCAGCCAAATAAATAAAAATAAATAAATAAATGTTCAAAACAAAAGAGTGGCACTAATGGCATCCATCTTTATGGCTTTATCTGGTGACGCAGAAACTGGTCCACGGCCACTGATCAACAAGAGTGGGCTAGTATCTTAGTTAATATTAGTAACTACTCTCTTAGTTAATATTGTTACCAGAGTAGCAATGGTTTGGATGTGCTGACAACTGAACTGAACGCCACTACTACTACAGTGGAGACAATGAAAACAATGGCAGAGCTGGCCAACAGGTAGTAATGTCTTCCCAAATATCCACAGTCACCCGCCACCCAAGGGTGACACTTACCTTTTATTTTATGCTCGTATCTTTTCTGATTCATTTGTAAATGATAGTTTTCCAGGTTGGCCAACATCCCTGCCTCATATATCTTGAATATAGAATATTAGCCTCAACTTATTCATTTATTTATTCACCACTCATTTATTTAACAAGTGCTTACCAAGTGACCAAGTATTAGGAGCTGGGATACTATATAATTTCTAGTATAAATTATAATTTCTAGTATAAATTCTACTACAGGGTTTTCAAACAGCAGGACACAATTCATTAGAGACACATAAAATTAATTTAGTGCATCATGACAAGCACTAAAGAAAATAAAACAAAATAGAATAGAAAATATCAAAATGCACTTTAGGTATTATTTGATGAACATTTCTTTCCACAGAATCTATGAATGCATCGTGAACATCCTGCTTGGCATTGTAAAAAGCATTTCTTACAAAAGACTGAGATCAAAAAGCATTGAAGGCTACTGGTCTGGTGGTCTAGGGAAGGGGCTATAGAGGGACAGCTGCTTGAACAAGAAGATGACCAGATGGCTGAATTACGAGGCTTTACTTTGCCCCTCAGGTGTTTTCCAGTAAGTCAACAGATGTCCACAGACTGAAAAACACTTGAAAATACTAGTCTGAAGCTCTTTAGGTTCAGATGCTTCATGCTTCGGGACTACATCTCTTTTTTGGCCTTAAAACTGTCTCTTCTTTTCACAGTGACTAAATTAGCTAAATATACAAACACACACATGTACCACATATATGCGTATATTGTTATACTTTCTTTACGTTTGTAAACTCCAAGGTTTTCTTATCAGGGAATCCACTGACTCTAATCACGTAAAATCATATAATCACATTCCAATGCCACAGACAGCTTAAATATTTACAGGGTTGAATAGGAACCAATAAATGTGAAAAGGCTGTCAAGTCTGGCAGCAGTGTCAGTAATTTAGGACTAACCTACTTGCTGAAGGCCAAAGCTGGAAAAACCAATTGTGGGTTCCAACAAAGTTCACATATCTATTCCAGTCCCAATGTTTGCGTGTGTGTATATGTGTTTGTGGGTAGGAGTTCAAAAATTGTTTTGTTTTTTTTTAAGCCCTTTGTGAGGTCTCCTCCCAATTGCTTTCCAGGTCTGTGCTTGGAATCTTCTGCCACACATTCTCAAGATTTTTAACCAAATCCAGACAGCACAGTCCCATTTTGTTTGGATTTGTGTTCCTTTAAGTAGTCCCCCAACCAGGCTTTGAAGCAAGCCCCCAGGATGATAAATGGGAGAAACTCACACCTCTTGGAAGGGCTGTGATTCCACTCTGTCTGCCTGGAGTCTAAGCAAAGCAGCTCTAAATTGATTTACAGAGACAACTGGGAAAATGGGAAAGCATTTCCGTGGAGATGTGGCAAATTAAAGGCTAGAGTAATCAGCTTGGTCTTCTTTGACTCTCTATTCTGCCTAAGTACCGTAGTCTTTTACAGTACAGAAGTTCCTAGCTCTAGGATGTCCATGGGCCTTAGCTCATTGGAAAATATGTTTTCAATTCAAGTGGTGGGCACTCCTTAAAGACATCCCATTTTGGACACATTGCCCAGCCATTTGCCTTCTCTGATTAAGGGGCAGGAGGTCCTATTGTTTTCCTTCCTGGTTTGTTTTTGAGGAACAGCTGCTTCTCTGGGCATTTGGCTAACTCTTCGCTAATCCTGAACAGAATCACCAGGAGCCAAGAGCTGGGTAAATGAAAAAGTAGGTAGCTTAAGGCCAAGCAGGTTGTGCCTTTTCTCCCATAGATGAATGTTTTCTAAGCAAGATCAGGGGAAAAGTTCTTGACCATAACTTGAATTGGTGATGCTAGGTGGGGGAGTTTCTGAATGCCTGTGAAATGAACAAAACTCCTTGGTTTCTAGTCCATGTGAAATCTGAGGTCACAAATGAGTGACAGCTACAAAGATTGTATAATTTCCAAAAGCAGTCATTGCTGCCCAGGTAACTATTAACAGTAACCAAGGCTGGTGATTCTGTCCCTTTTCTCTATCACCTCCTGTTTACCTCACTTTGGAGTTCCCTTTGTGTTTCCATGCGAATGTAGAGAGGTTAACATTACTATGCTTTAAAAGCAGGTATGGGAAACCCATCCTTTGTGAATTGAATTTATTAACTATATTCCGTTGCACTACTTTGATATTATGTCAAATGGATCATTTCAAACCTTTGACCAAGCATTTTATTTCCATGTTCTTGCTCAAATCTATTGTGAAAACATACAGTGAGTGTGCTTTAACAGTCCCGTCTGTTGTAGTTTTTATAACTGAGTAGGCTGATTTTTCAGACTGCTCAGTATGTGAATGACAGTAGATTCACAGTGTCACTTCATTTTCCCTTATGTTAGTAAGTGAAGCATATAGCCCTAATTAAATCTAAGTCAAGAATGATGGAACATTTCGTTGTTTTTGTTGTTATTTTAGAGAAATCATGGTGCTAAACAGAACAAAAGCAGGTATATGTGAGAAGTCTGAGAGCGATTTTTGCTCTGAGGAATGTGAAAAGCAGCGGAGAAACTCATGCTAATACATACAGTGTAGAATGATTCCAGGTTTAGGGTGGGAAAGAGGGTTGGTTAAGATGGAATACAATGAATCAATGCTGGCCATTTTGTTGCCAGGACTTCTGAGCTTACAGCAAGACGAAAGAGAGCCTTGCCAGCTCCATCCCAATGTGCGTCACCCAGTTCTTTTGAACTTCCACCAAGTGACCGAGGCAAGCATAGCTTCAAGTAGAGGAATCTGAGTTCCATTTGGGACTGCTTCCGCGAGTTCCACTGTCAGACTTGTCCTTTGTGCCTGCAGGAAAATATATCAAGTAAGTTGGGTAGTTCTAGAACTCTCTCGGATTGTCCAGAATTCCCCACAGCTTCCACTTGATCATGGAGAGGTGAGTCAAGTCATCCATCAGGGTTGTTGACAGCTGGTGTCCCACCTGGCAAGCTGACCCAGGGAAGGAATATTCCTTACAGCCTACTTGAGGCGCTTTCCATATACCCCATGTGACTGAATCCTCACAACAAACCTGAGAGTTAAGCCTTTTGTCCACTGTTGTCAGATGAAGTCTAAGGGTTGTAATTTTCTGTGGGTCACGTGGGCTGTACAATTGGGGGACTTGAGCACAGGCTTGCTTAACACTCTAAAGGTACTGCTTTCCTTCTTTATTTTACAAGAGGCCTCTATGCTAATAATAGGATTTGAATTTTTAGAACATTTAGTTTTTTTAAAAGAAGTAAAGTCTAAAAGTCAGGCAAGTTAACCTGTATACATGCACATGAGCTGAGTGTGTGAAAAAGAGAGAGAAAGAGGGAAAGAGAGTTATTTCTTCTTTCACGTATAGAGCAACAACCCCTCCCCACTCATTTTCATCCCAGTGTAATCTATGCACATGCAAAATAATTACTTCTTCCTGTAGGAAGTGTCAGTCCTCTGAGCAAAGAAGAAAAGGCTACAGCATATGTTACCGACACATGTTTTCGCTAGTCTTGTCTCTGTTCCGCCTGCTGTGGCAATCAGCTTTTGCAAATACTGTCACTTACCAAATACAAAAAGCATGTGAATGCCCAGCCAATGGCCTGGGATAAACACAACCAGGCTTTCTGACTTGGAACATCCACCCAGAACAGAGTCTTTGTTTCAAAAGAACAAAACCAGCCTTGTATCATCAAAATCAGAGGGGGCAGTGAGGGTAGAGGAAAGACATGGATCCAACCCAACACACGGCTTTGAGTCAACCTCATGCATATGAAGGAAAATTGATAGTATCTGATAGTGGGTGTGCTCAGTCCAGCCAAACCAAAGATGGGGTGGGGCTCAAAAGCACTGCTGGAAGAGTTGGGATCTGGCCAAACAGCTAAATAGCCAGTTGGGGGTCTGAGAAGCACATGCACAGAAGGGCTTTGAGCTCTGCCTCTTGGCTGGATGCCCACTCGTCAAGTTCTTGCAGAGGGTGTGTTGGCAATGGGCACTTCTAATCCCAGAAGCCCTTGACAGGTAGGCTATCTGCCGAGACCAACCACACCCCCGCCAATCCCCCTCAGGTGCCAGACTGCACTTCGGACACAGCAGTTCTGAGAACAATGATGAGACAAAGGAGGGGAGTCTGGCACTTTGAGTGGAGAGCCTGTTGTCAGAGGCACTTGTTTCATGCTTCCTGGCCTGGTGAGTGTGGTGCTGAGACATGCATTGTCCCTGGTGGGAAGACTGTGGCAGGATTGGTTAGGCTCAAGAAGGCACAGCTCTAGACATCTCCAACCTACCATGAGTCCAGCACTTTCTAGAGGGCAGCCTCAAAGTATATTTATATAGTAAACAGCGACAAGAAGGTGGAAACTCCTGGTATTGGGGAAAGGACAAGAACAGCTTCATTTAAAGTGCCCCAAGAGACTGACACATGTGCGTGCATGCTGTGTGCTGTGGCTTCCGTCGTGTTCGACTCTTTGTGACCCTATGCACTGTAGCCCGCCAGACTCCTCTGCCCATGGGATTCTCCAGGCAAGAATACTGGAGTGGACTGCCATGCCCTCCTCCAGGGGATCTTCTTGACCCAGGGTTTGAACTAGCATCTCTATGTCTCCTGCATTGGGAGGCAGATTCTTTACCACTGACACTACCTGGGAAGCCCAACTGACATTTACATACTACTTTATATAAAATAGATAACTAACAAGAACCTGCTGTGTATAACACAGGGAACTCTACTCAGTGCTCTGCCATGGCCTATATGGGAAAAGAATCTCAAAAAGAGTGGATGTATGTATATGTATAACTGAATCACTTTACTATACACCGGAAACTAACACCTTGTAAATCAATTAAACTCCTATAAAAATGAGGTGGGGGGAGAATGTCCCAAGAAAAATCTGAATTAAGTTTGCTTCCTGTGGAGCTCTGGGATATTGAAAAGGCATCAGGGGTTCCACTTGTATAAGGACATTTGGGTCTTCTGGAAGAAATGCTAGAGAGAACTTTCAGAGTCTATAGTTAAATACTACAATCCCTAGAACTAACGTCCCTGGAGGGACAATGGAAACCAAAGTGGCCTAAGCCTTGAGGACTGAGGCCTGGAGGACATACTGCTTCTTCCAGGTAGGACTGGACAAAGTGCCAAAGAAATACAAATGATTCTTTTCTACTGCACAATCAGAACTCTTCTGATTATCCTATTTTATTTACTTGTCTGTCTTGATACCACCATGCATGCAGCTACTACTAACTCACTGGGCTTCTATAACCTCTGGTGAAGCCAAAATCACCACAGCAACTCATAAACTGGTCATTGTTAGACTTGCACATGGCTGATGTAAGCTTCACCTTGCTGTGATATGATTTGTCTGATGCTTCAGAAAATGAAGATCATGGCATCCGGTCCCATCATTTCATGGGAAATAGATGGGGAAACAGTGGAAACTGTCAGACTTTATTTTGGGGGGCTCCAAAATCACTGCAGATGGTGACTGCAGACATGAAATTCAAAGACGCTTACTCCTTGGAAGAAAACTTATGACCAACCTAGATAGCATATTGTAAGCAGAGACATTACTTTGCCAACTAAGGTCCGTCTAGTCAAGGCTATGGTTTTTCCTGTGGTCATGTATGGATATGAAAGTTGGACTGTGAAGAAGGCTGAGCACTGAAGAATTGATGCTTTTGAACTGTGGTGTTGGAGAAGACTCTTGAGCGTCCCTTGGAATGCAAGGAGATCCAACCAGTCCATTCTGAAGGAGATCAGTCTTGGGCATTCTTTGGAAGGAATGATGCTAAAGCTGAAACTCCAGTACTTTGGCCACCTCATGTGAACAGTTGACTCACTGGAAGAGACTCTGATGCTGGGAGGGATTGGGGGCAGGAGGAGAAGGGGACAACAGAGGATGAGATGGCTGGATGGCATCACTGACTTGATGGACGTGAGTCTGAGTGAACTCTGGGAGTTGGTGATGGACAGGGAGGCGTGGCATGCTGCGATTCATGGGGTCACAAAGAGTCGGACATGACTGAGCAACTGAACTGAACTGAACTGAACTGGCTGTTGACCTCTGACTAGGGCTTCTTGAGATCAAGAACCATCTTTCCTACCTCTGCCTAATGATTAGCTAATAGCACAAGGTTTGGTACAGGATGAGTGCTCAGTATATTTTTGTTGAATTAGATACAAATTTACTGATTTAGTTGCTCTAAACGTGTCTGTATGGGGGTCACTCACTCATGCATTTGGCAAAAATTTATTGAGCATCTACTATGTGCTAGAGTCTGATCCAGTCACTGGGTATACAATGATTAAAGGAAGGTCACAGCCCAGTGGAGAAGACAGACACACACACCAAGTGATTACATTTATAAACCTATGATTGTAAAAGAAGAACAGATTTCTCTGAGAACATGTAGCAAAGTGAGGTGGAGAAATTTCCCTTAAAATGTGACACATAAGCTGAAATTCAAAGGGAGGAAGGATGAGGATTAACAAGGTTAAGTGAGACATAAAATGGAACACTTACACGCTACTCTTATGTGCCAGCACTGTTCTGCTTACCTTACATACATGTTTATTTTATTCTCCCAACAGCCCTAGGATGGAGCTGTCATCATTATGTCTAATTGTATAGGTGAGGACATCAAGGTGTAAGAGGTTAAAAACTTGACTGAGGTCACAGGCAGTGAGTAATAGGCAAACCTGGTAGCCTGGCCTTGGAGTCATCCATATGTATATATAAGAGCTTGTACAAAGGGCCTGTGGCTTAGCAAGCAACAGATCTTCTTAACCCCAGGCTAGAGAGGCTCCCAGCTGTCATCTTACCAAATCCTTCCCAATACTGACAACTCTCCTTTCCTGAGAAGAATTCTGGCAAGGGCAATATTTTCCCTTTTGTTTTTATCTGTAAGGCATCTTTCACGGTGTAACTCACAGCCCTTTTTAGAGCCAAGTCACTGAGGATGAGTGACCTAAAGGAGGAGGAAAGGCAAGTGCCCACTCCATGGAGTGGCCAGGAAGTATCTCATCACTTGTTGAGAGGCTTGTTGGTATCTGCTAATTGCTTTGGAAAAAGAGAAGAAAGGAAAGGAAAGGAACAGGCTGACCCAGCAGATTTCTCCATTGCATCTGGAGACTGTAAGTCACAGAGCAAGGAAGCACTTAGGTGGACAAAGCCAAATCTTTGCCCAGAATGGTAGCACCAAAGGCTTTTTCATGGGCACTTGAAATTGGTTGTCAACAGAAATGCAAATTGAGCCCATCTTTGTCTTGAAGCCATATGTCCGCTGGGACAGAAACAACATTTTCCCTGCTGAGAAGGCTGCTCAGGGTTTACTTGGTTACAGCTTGAGCAAGTACTGCATGGTAATCAAAGGGGAATGGTAAAGGGAAAATAGAACACCCAAAGAATTATAACCAAGTTTAGACAACCTTTAGAAAGAAAAAAAGAATTCCCAAGCTATTCATCTCCCATTCTCAGAGAACCTCGTTTGCTATTTGATCTCACTTACTGCCTTGCAATTTTTTTCAAGCAAAGTTTTCTCTCTCCTTGCAAGTGTTTCTTCACAGTAAATTTCCAGGCTATTATCCTGTTTATCTACTTTCTCTTAAAACCTAGGACTCTGTTTGTTTTTTAATTTCTAATTCCAGTCTCCACGTGGAACAACCAGGAAGATCACTTAGGGAGCCTTTGTTTCTTAAGGGATTGCTGTTCCTCTCCTTTATTATGTAATTCTAGTTCATGGCACTAGAGCTTGGGAGGGGGTCATGTTCATTAAGAGTCTATCAAGGAAGACTGAAGTTCTAAACAATATCTGCCTTATCTAGGATTATGAGATTATCCTATTGCATAGAATCCTGTGAGATGATCTTTAGGAAGTGCTTAGTAAAGCAGTGGCCACAGGACTGGAAAAGGTCAGTGTTTATTCCAATCCCAAAGAAAGGCAATGCCAAAGAATGCTCAAACTACCGCACAGTTGCACTCATCTCACATGCTAGTAAAGTAATGCTCAAAATTCTCCAAGCCAGACTTCAGCAATACATGAACTGTGAACTTCCAGATGTTCAAGCTGGTTTTAAAAAAGGCAGAGGAACCAGAGATCAAATTACCAACATCCTCTGGATCATGGAAAAAGCAAGAGAGTTCCAGAAAAACATCTATTTCTGCTTTATTGACTATGCCAAAGCCTTTGACTGTGTAGATGGACGTGAGTCTGAGTGAACTCTGGGAGTTGGTGATGGACAGGGAGGTGTGGCATGCTGCGATTTATGGGGTCGCAAAGAGACGGACACGACTGAGCGACTGAACTGAACTAGCAAAGCATATCGCAAGAGTGAAAAGTCAGGTTGGATGTTAGCTATTATCATTTTTAAGGGACCAAAAGCAGTAACTGGAACTAAGATTAAAGTAAATAGGTTAGTTGTGTGTGATCAATGAACAAATTATATGTGATCAGTTGCTCAGTCCTGCCCAACTCTTTGTGATCCTTTGAACTGTAGCCTGCTAGGCTCTTCTGTCCTCAGAGTTTTCTAGGAAATAATAGTGGAGTGGGCTGCCATTCCCTTCTCCAGGGGATCTTCCTGACCCAGATCGAAGCTGCACCTCTTCCATTTCCTGCATTGCAGGTGGAGTCTTTACCACTGAGCCATTGAGAGAAGATGTTAATATAAATATATAAGTAGATAGGCTGGCAGTTAGGAGTTAGGTTAGAGTGCAAAATATGGGAAGATAACACAGGTGGGGGAAGGATCAGGTGGATTGTATATTTATCCCTGCTTGATTCCTTGTGTGTTGGTCGCTCAGTAGAGTCCAGCTTCTTACAACTCCATGGACTTCCTGTCAGGCTTCTCTGTCCATGGAATTCTCCAGGCAAGCATATTGGAGTGGGTAACCATTCCCTTCTCCAGGAGATCTTCCTGACACAGGGACTGAACACATGTCTCCTGCATTGCAGGCCGATTCTTTAACATCTGAGCCACTAAGGAAGCTTGATTCTTTACAGCAGGGAAAGCCCAGAATTGGGATGTAAATTCCCAGATTATCAGCAATAACTGCCATGTATTGAGCACCACTATATGCCACGAATAATGCAAAATGTTTTAAATAAGTTGTTTAAATATAATTCCCATCAAACTGTGAATTTAGCTATTATAACCTTGGAATGCCTAGCACAGTGCTCAGTAAATATTTGTTAATTTTGAAACATTTTGCAACATTCTTAGTTTATCCCTTTTGTTGCTTAAGTGGCTTCAGTCGTGTCCAACTCTGTGTGACCCCATAGATGGCAGCCCACCAGGCTCCCCTGTCCCTGGGATTTTCCAGGCAAGAACACTGGAGTGGGTTGCACATAATTTGCTTGGCAATTTAAATGTGGAAGCAATATTATAGACATTTGCCTTTTCAGCATCTGAAGCACAGAGCCCATGCTGATGTTAATCAAATCTATTGCTAAGGTCTTTGTTCACTGGTGACAAGACTTTTCTACATTGGCCTAGATTGAAAGAAAGCAGCACATGCCAATGATGTGCCAAAGGGGATATTATGAAGAGAGACTGCTTCACGTTTTACAGACTAAATTGGCAAATGAATAACAAAGTGATTAAGGGAGTCAACATTCAAAACAAGGAAGTGAAAAATCTGAAACAGGCACCGAGACAAATAAGAGTATGGCTTCAGCTGGAAATACCAATTGATAGAACTATCCAGATATACTAAAAGGAAAAAAAATGAATTTTCTAATATAATTCCTTTTAGTATTTTTTCTTTAAACAAGGATCTCTATTTCTCATGTGAAAGAATTTTATAAGTAGTTAAACCAAGGTTTAAAAATTCTCCCAGAATAATTTAGGCCTAGGATGCTTCCTTCCAGTCCTATTTGTAATTGTTTGAGGGTCGTTTATCAACAATCCTGGGTGTTGGATGAATATTGGAATCTTCTATCCCACTGAGAGGACAGATACCATGGTTAAGAATAACTGTATGTGGCAAGGATTTCCCTGGGATTTAGCTAGCAATATAAAACTTATTGAGATGGACAGCACACTCTATTGTCTTTCAGGAAAAAATGGATATAGTCTAAGCACGAAATGGATTATTTTCTGTTTTGTAATTTTATAATGGCTATTGTTCCAGAAGTATCACATCAATCAGTCAACAACTATACGTTTGAACACGTATGAAAATGCCCATATAATTCAGAATGCCACAGTCACTGAGTAGGTATATTAAGTCATTCAGTGACTCCAATGATTTTTTTCCTTTGGAGATCTTGCTAGCTTGTCGTTTAGCAGCTATAATATTTTTGGCAGTGTATAGGAAGCCACAGTCACTAAAGTGGGTGACTCTACTTCATTCCTAAACATAATCAACCTCTCTCAATTTCTTTGTCTCTCCCTCCTTCCTGCCTCCCCCACCCCGACCCCCACCACACACACACACACACACACACACACACACACACACACACACACACAAAATCACTCACATGGTTTCAATCATGGTCCAACCAGGGAAACTGAAGCCACACTAAGTATTTATACAAGAAGGCATTTAATCCAGGTGACTGGTTACAAAGATGATGGGATACCTGAGAAGTTGCATGGCAGCTATGGAAGTGACCCAGAGATTAGCAACATCAGAAAGAATTACCCTCCTAAGCTGGAAGGATTTTAAAAACTCAGCCATAATCAGAAGCTAGAAATGTACTGCGTCTGTTCAGAGGAAATTGAAGCAATAAAATGGAAATAGCCAGTTGGGAAGACAGCCACAGATACAGAGAGAAGGGGAAAGCACCACGGCTCCTTCTGCCTGCAGCCTGACGAGAGTGACCCACTGGCCAAACGTAGCAAGAGCCCAGCTGACAGGGGACACTGGGAAACACACGTTTCAGGTATCAGTCACCCTGCTGAACTGGGCAGAGCAGGGAAGGGACAGGGGACACACCTGGCATCCACAGGCCAGAAACTAACATGAGTGTATACCCATAAATGCATGTGCACGCACATACACAACTTGGTTCCAACACCAGAACTGTCCCTGTTTGAATCTGAGGATAATTGAATCAATATAAAATAAGGCTAGCCATTCACAAAATAATTTGTCTTTCCAAGTCTACTTGACTCTAAGATTCCAGAGTATTGTCTTTTAATCTGGTCAAGGTATAGCCTAGAAAAAGAAAGGAATAATAGAAACCCAATGGTTACCATGTCAATATTTAGTGCTTTTCAACATTATATCACTTTATCTTCAACCTCATAAATTTATCGCAGTTTAAGCTTATAATGGTATATCCACCTCATTGCACAAGTGAAAAAACTGAAGAAAGTAAATATATTGTCCAGGATAAGTTTTGGTACCCACATAGATAGTCTGACTTAAAATTTTTACTGACAATATACAGGTTGTGATGCAACTGATAAAAGGTGTAAGCTGTTCATTTGCTTTGTATTTTGTATTTTATTATAGTGATATAGCTATTGAAAAGAGGATAATAACAACTTGAACTAAAGAATAATAAAGTATTATATGAATTTCAAATTAACAGGAAAAATTATATAATCAGGATAAGGGAAGAAAAGGAAAGACTGACTTTAAAAAAGAAGAATTATTGGAAAGCACATAGTAATATAGTAGATTCAAGCCCCAATATGTCCCTAATTCTATTAAATGTAAATGAACTAAATGGACCAACTAAAAAATTATCAGACTGGCTAAAAACCTAAAACTAACAATGTACTGTTTCAAGTGACACACAGAAAACAGAACAGAGATAATTTAAGTGTAAAAGGATAGAAAAAGTTTAAATATAAGAGGATAGAAAGAAAAGTTATTTGGATAGCAACACTAACTAAATAGCAATGATAATAATACCAAGCAAGAGAGTTTTATTAAAAAATAAGGAGGAATATTCTATGATGATAAAGTTTTATCAGACTTAAAAACCAGTCTAAATTTTTATACATTATGTAAAACCTTTAGAGCGGATAGCGGAAAACTGACAGAAGTATAAGAAGAAACACAGTTATCACAATACCGGGACATTTACACATCTGAGTAAGTGGTGAAACAGACAACAAATCAGTATGGATAGAGAAAATGTGAACAACATAATTAACAAACTGAACAAAGTGATTTAAAAACTTAACATAATGGACACATATAGAACAGTATTGCCAACAATTGCAATAGAATCATTATAGTGAGGCATATGTTTAAATTCTACAAGTTACGGTATCCTGAGCCATAAATTAAGACAAAGGCGCTCTCTGACATGGTGGGTTTCTTTTTCTCTTTTTCATTTCCCACCCCTCTTTACTTGCCTTGGCTTTCATATTCTCTTTTGAAGTATTTCTGAAATTTATGGTAATCTTGAACTATCTGCTAGTACTTAGGAGTGAAACACTAGACAGCTGGTTTTAAGCTCTGAGTATGGGAGGCAGGGCTTTCCATCATTCATTAGGGGACCTTACTGTCACTGTATGTGGTCATTTCAATGATTCAGTTTCACTGAGAAGGGACCTTTAATCCCCTGTTTCTCATATATAAACTCAGGAGAGCAAGTGTCCCTAGTTCACAGGGCTATATTGTAAGGATTAATGAGACAAAGCACTTGATGTGTTCCTGGCATACTGAAGTATTTACTATATATTAGCTATTATTATTTGAAGTTTTCAACTACGCTCATGGTTTCAGTATCATTGATTCAAAATGTTGATGGTACCCAGATGTATATAAGCAATCATTTCTGTAACATCTCCATGTTACAGAAATGATTTCTTTCTGTAACATCAGCCATTTCAAACATAACATCCACTCTTTCTTCACTCAGTAAATAATCAGTCAGTAAATCATCACTGTCTGAGCAAGCTCAAGCTGCCATAACAAAATACCTTAGACTGCGTTTGCATAAACAACAAAAATTTATTTCCCTCATTTCTGAGGCTGAAAGCCTAAGATCGGGGTGCCAGCACGGTCAGGTTCTGGTCAGGATCGCTTCCCTGGCTTTCAGACAGTCGCCTTCTCCCTGTGCCCTCATGTACTGCAGAGAGAGTCGGTTTAGTCTCTTCCTCCACTTATAAAGACCCTAATCTCATCATGGCCTCCCAAAGGCTCCGCTTTCAAATACCATCTCATCAGGGCTAGGGCTTCTATATAAGAATTATGGGGCAAATAAACTTTAAGTTTATAACCACCACTTTTGCAATTGCTCAAATGAGAATCCCAACTCATCCTTAAATCTTCCCTTCAATTAGTTTATGGCCTTTTCTCTCCTAGTCAAAATGGAAGCTATTAGACAGCAAAGACATTCTCTGTCTCCTTTTTGCGGGGTGTTGGAAAGTGTGTCTCTGCATTGGCT
The DNA here is from genome assembly GCA_006408675.1 of Madoqua kirkii. NCBI lineage: Eukaryota > Metazoa > Chordata > Mammalia > Artiodactyla > Bovidae > Madoqua > Madoqua kirkii. The sequence goes on along the minus strand of SJYC01140164.1, from coordinate 35,638 downwards.
GTGTCTGAATCAGCATGTATATTAGAATAAAGGCACTGAAGTAAGGCGCCATGGTACTTTACAACATTGAGTTGTGAAACTTCATTCTTTAAAGGCTGGGTTTGTTTCCAACTCCTTGATCTTCCTTTTTTCCAAGTTTTTCTGTCTTTGTTTTTACTTGTTTCATTCATTTCCAATTACTTTAAGATAGAGCCTCATCTCTCCTCCATTTAGATTTTGTTTAATCTTTAGTTCTCTCTCCTTTGTAACATTTGCTGGTGAGAGCTTTACTTAGTTCTGAATTATGTTCTGACTGCCATTTCCAGGGCCCCTGGGCATCATAAAAAAAAAAAAAGTCCTTAGATTCTTGATGGCAGACTGTTGAATTTGGAAATGTAGACTCCTTTCAGTTATTTCTGGCTTTCTCTTTCAGACTGTGCTGGTAGGCCTTTGAGGCTTCATATTGCTTATTCTTGGAGACTTCCTGGAGCGTCAAAAATGACTTAAAATGATTACTATGCTGTGCATCCGCATATATGACATTCAATCGCCCTACTCTGAGCTGAATTTCAATGAGATTTGTGTAAATGAATTAGAAACATATGGATTCCATCCTCCCTAACTACCTCTACTCTTTAAAAAAAACAAACAAACAGGAACTCAGCATTTGTGTTTCACTGGATATGAAAGCTTTGAAACAGAACAAGTTATGGCAAATCAGAGTGAGAGAGGCTTTCCCATTCCTGATAGCCATCTTGTCTCTCACATATCATCCTAGTCCGTGATTAGGGGTTGTTAATTTCTGCTAAACTTCATTGTCCTCTTGCCTTGAGATTTTCCTTCCTTACTATAGTTCGCTATAAACCAACCCCTTACCTTTTGTCCTTCTGTCCTGGAAATAGTGACCTGTTGGTCACTTCCTTGCCCTCCTGGCACTCACATCTTAGAGAGATGACAGAAGGATATATTATCATAGCCAAGGAATTCTAACACACTGTGAAGGCGCCACACTAGAGGAGCATAAAGAGAATTCTGAGGAGACAACAACGTTGGGGGCATTTTGTTTTTTCCTACCTTTTGTTTGCTTTACTTTTTACTCTATTTTACTTTATTTCCTTGCTCTGGTTTCCATTTCTTGTCTTTTCCCTCCCACCTGAGTTTTCTCCAGTCGCATTGGCTCTTTCCAGTTCCTTGTAAAAACTCTTTCTCTCCCTCTAGTGCTGCATAAGGAAGGCAATGGACCCACTCCAGTACTCTTGCCTGGGCATGCTTTACTTTTTACTCTATTTTACTTTATTTCCTTGCTCTGGTTTCCATTTCTTGTCTTTTCCCTCCCACCTGAGTTTTCTCCAGTCGCATTGGCTCTTTCCAGTTCCTTGTAAAAACTCTTTCTCTCCCTCTAGTGCTGCATAAGGAAGGCAATGGCACCCACTCCAGTACTCTTGCCTGGGCAATCCCATGGATGGAGGAGCCTGGTGGGCTGCGGTCCATGGGGTCGCTAAGAGTCGGACACAACTGAGCGACTTAACTTTCAATTTTCACTTTCATGCATTGGAGAAGGAAATGGCAACCCACTCCAGTGTTCTTGCTTGCAGGATCCCAGGGACGGGGGAGCCTGGTGGGCTGCCGCCTATGGGGTCACACAGACACACAGACACACAGACACGACTGGAGCCACTTAGCAGCAGCAGTGCTGCATATGCATGAGGGGTTTGGTACTTTTCTCTCCTAAACTCTTCTCCATTGTCTTGAATGGAATCCTCACAGTTGGAGCCTTTTGCTGCTCTTAGGCTGCCTCAGTCTGGTGTAGGTCTCCAGAGAACAGAGCCAGCTCTGGTGGGGCACAAGCTGAGTGACTGCATTGAGATCTCCAGTTGCACAACACAGAATATGTGCCATGAGTGGCCAAGACTGATGAAATTCTGTCACCATGAGGAGACAGAATGAAGTGTTGAGTCTGAGACCCCATGGACTATCCAGGTTCCTCTGTCCATGGAATTTTCCAGGCAAGAGTACTGGAGTGGGTTGCCATTTCCTTCTCCAGGGGATCTTCCCAATGCAGGGATTGAACACGGGTCTCCCACACTGCAGGCAGACGCTTTACCCTCTGAGCCACCAGGGAAGCCACCTACATGAGTATATATATACTCATAACAGAGACAGTACATAGGATAGTCAGCAAGTCTGATTAATGTTGCCCTTTTCCCTACCAATACGTGTCTTAATTTAGTCACAATGCCCCCGATCATAAAAAAAGAAATATTCCTCTATGTAGTTGTTTGTTAACTACAACAGTGACTGTGTCATTTCTCTTCACCTTTAGCACATCTGAAGCATTCTACTAGAAGACAAGTTAATTCTATTAGCCATGTATATTTCAAGCCAGAAGGTTCAGATTCTTGATAATGTCCCTCTAAATCACTCATGCTATTTTTAATGCTGTCATTTCTAAAAGACTAAATTTGAGAATATGACAGTCTTTATCATTTATAAAGTATTAAATAATTAGTTATAAATATTAGTGGTCTAATCCTACTGTTTCAGTGTACCTGACAAAGTACTTTACTAGCATGAACTTTGCGCGTATAACCCATCCATAAAGAACTTGTGTCTTTAGCTCCTGTCTTCTGTAATAGGGGTAGATTTGCCTATCCGGTCTACCAGTGACTTGTGAGATAGCTGATCATAGTTGGGACTGTGGTTAAAAAGTAGAGAGAAATCTCTCTGGCTCACATGGAGATAAATGGATATAATGTTTGCATTTGTCCCATTAGCCTCCTAATCCAGACATCTGAAACTCATTGTATTCTCAGATGGAGTTCCTATTCCCACAGAATATATTCATCCTTAATGATGACAATTCACATATGTGTAATTCCATTAATACCATTAAAGTTGAAGTTGTTTGTTTGTTTGTTTTCATTTGAGAGGAATGATGATCCATTTCATTTGTTTGGTATTTGACAGTGTTCAGAACATGTTCTCATAACTCTTAAAACTGTCTGAGGCGGACATTATTATCTTCATCTTACATTGAGAAAACAGAGACTTAAAGAGATTATTTGACTCCCCCAAGATTCTGTAAATTGCAAGCATCAGAACCAGGATACAAAACCACATCATCAGACTATACTCTAGTAGCTTATCAAAATTATTCCCATGTTACTTTCCAATGCAGTCTGTAGTTACCCATCAAAATTTCTCATTTTGGTAAACAAAGACTTTAAAATAAAGTCTAACAAAGGAGCTCAACACTCAACATTAAATTTACTGTCCAGAAACTTCCTGGCTCACAACTGGAGACTTCTAAGTGATGGAAAGAGGGCAGTTAACATGTTGTGATGTTCTCTCTTTCAGCCATAACTTTTCTTCTAAGTTTATGGTTATGGTTTGGCTTTGGAGTACAAAGTCGTAAAACTTAATTGAATATAAGTCAGATCAAGGTCTTTTCAAGCTGGACATAATGTGAGTAACACAAATAGATGAATCAATATTTTTTTTTAATTTCAATTACAAAGACCTCAGTGGAAAACATAACTCCTCACTTACAAAATCTGCCCACCATGACGCTTATATTATGTGACATACACAGGATTAGGCCCATAACTATTATTATTAAATATTAGAAGTATACTATAAAACTCATATCTGGAGGCCCAAAGTATACTTCTGATATATATCTATATCCTTAAAAAAAAGCCAGAAATATTTATAGGTGAAAATGCAGAAGAAAAATGATTTCCCCATGTAAAACCTTTTACCAAGTCACATTTAAATACATTCAATAAATACATTATAGTTTCCTAGTCTAATTTCTACTGTCCTAGAAGTTAAGCCCCTTTTTATTATGACAGAATAATATACAAATTCTGATATTTTAGAATTCTTCAAAATGCTACTTTGATGTTATATTTTGCATCATATTATTGTAGTTGCATGCTCTTTTCCCAGTTTCTAAATCAATGCTGTCCTATATTAAAGGCAGAGTGTGCCAACTATAGATTAAGTATTCAAGTATTAAGTATTTAAGCTAATACTGGATAGTTACTATGGTAATGGTCTCCCAACTATGTTCACTTCCTTTCCCTGGAACTGGTAAGTATATCCCCTTAAAAAGAAAAAGGAAGGTTGCAGCTCTGATTAAGTTAATCGTGAGATGGTAAGATATCCTGGATTATTTGAGTAGTCCCAATGTAGTCACAAGGGTCTGTGTAAATAGAGGTATAAAAACATCTAGAGAGGAGATCAACAAGGATAAAGAGAACTTGAACAATATTATAAACCAACTAGCAGATGTAACAGACATATATAAAACACATCATCCAATGACAGTCAAGTACACATTCTTCTCATTGCTCAGAGAATATTTATTCTCCAGGATACACCATAAAGCCACAAAACAGATCTCCATAAATTTAAAAAGATTAAAATTATAACAAGTTATCTTTTAAAACCACTGTGGAATGAAACTAGAAATCGATAATAAAAGAAAAACTGAAAATTTTACAATTATGTAAAAATTAAACACACTAGACAACCAATGGATCAAAAAATCAAAAGGGAAATTAGAAAATACTTTGAGATAAATAAAAATGAAAACACAACATATACTCAGACTTATGGAGTGCAGGAAAAGCAGTGCTCAAGGGAATTTATAGTTGCAAAAGCCTCCAGTGAAAAAGGAACTCTCTCTCAAGTCAATGGCCTAACTGTACCTAACTTTACTCGAAGAAAGAGAAGAAGTGCTGCTGCTAAGTTGCTTCAGTCATGTCCGACTTTGTGCGACCCCACAGACAGACGGCAGCCCACCAGGCTCCCCTGTCCCTGGGATTCTCCAGGCAAGAACACTGGAGTGGGTTGCCATTTCCTTCTAGAGAGTAGAATAAAGTAGAACCAACAAAATCAAAATTTGGTTGTTGGAAAAATTTGACAAATCTTTAGTTATAATAACTTGAGAAAAAAGACAGAGGATGCAAATAACTAAAATCAGAAACAAAAGTGGAGGTATTATTATCAAATCTCACAGAAATAAGAAGTGTTAAAGAATACTATCAATAGTTAAAAGCCAACAAACAATAACATAGATGAAATGGACTAATTTCCAAAATCATATAAATTACCAAAATTGACCTGTGAAGACCTAGAAAATCTGAACAGGTATATAACAAGTAGAGAGATTAAACCAGTAATCAAAAACACTCAACAAAGAAGAGTCCAGGACCAGGTGGCTTTACTAGTGAATTCTACCAAACATTTAAAAATTTTACAACAATCCTTCTTAAAATCTTCCCCAAAAACATAAGAAGAGAGAACACTTGCTAACTCATTCTATGAAGTCATCATTATCCTGTTACTGAAGCCAGACAAAGACATCACAAGAAAACTATAAACCAGTATTTCTCATGACCATCGGTTCAGTTGCTCAGTTGCATCTGACTCTTTGTAATCCCATGGACTGAAGCATGCCAGGCCTCCCTGTCTATGACCATAGATTCAAAAAATTCTTAAGATATTAGGAAACCAAATTTAGCAATGTACAAAAATTATTACAGTCAAAAACCAAGTGAGATTTATCCCAGGAATACAAGGTTGACTTAATATATGAAAAATCAACAAATATAATACATTATTGTAGCATAATAAAGGACAAAAACCTATGTGGCCATCTTATAGATACAGAAAAATCACTTGACAAAATCCAACACCATTCATGATTAAAATCTATCAGCAAATCAGGAACAGAAGGGAATTTCCTGAATATGATAAAGGACACCTATGAAAAATCTTCAACAAATATCAAATGTAATGGATAAAGACTAAAACTGTATACTAAAGAAATTAAAGGAGGGAAGGAGACTACTTGCCAACGACATCATCCTATACATAGAAATTCTTAAGGAATACACACACATATAGACACACAATGCAAAACTACTAAAACAACTTTATGCAAGGTTATAGGAGCAAGAGCAATATGAACCACTCAATTGTTTTCCTCCAATTTAGCAACAAGAAATCCAAAAGTAAATTTAAGAAAATAATTCCATTCACAAAGAATGAAATAGAATAAGATACTTAGTTCAATAAAAGAACTTCATGGTTTGTACAATGAAAAGTACAAAGCACTGATGAAAGTAATTAAAGAAGATATCAATAAATGGAAAGGCATTCCACTTTTACTGATTACAAGATTCAAGAATTTTTTGTAGAAGTGACAAGACTAAGATTTATATGGAAATGAAAGAATCTAGAATAGTCAAAGTGATTTTTAAGAGAACAAAGTTTACTTACTATAAGGTTACAGTATCAAGATAGTATAATATTTGCATAAAAATAGCCCTGAGGATCAGTGGAATAGAATTGAGTTCAGAAATAGAACCTGACATTTAGGGGCGATTGATTTTTAACAAAGGCTCTCAGACAACTCAATGAAGAAAACATAGTTTTCAACAAATGTTTGTACCAGCACTACACACAAAAAATAACTCAAAGTAGGTAATAAGTATCAGTGTAACAGCTAAAAATATAAAGCATCCTGAAGGAAACATAGAAAATCTTCATGACCTTTGGTTAGGTAATGATATGTTAGATATGATACCAAAAGCCCAAGCCGTAAGAGAAAAACTGATAAATTGGATTTTATCAAATTAGAGCTTTTGTACTTCAGAACACACCATTAGGAAGATGAAAGGACAAGCCATTGAGTGGATGAAAATATTTTCAAATCGTGTGTCTGATAAATGCCTTGTATCTAGAATACCTAAAGAAATCAATGTTCAGTGAGGAGACAGTCCAGTTACAAAAAGAGCAAAATTGCAGATGACTGGTTAACAAGTACATTAAAAAGTGTTCAACATCATTAGTTATTGGAAAAATTAAAATCACAAGTTACCATTGTATAGCCACTAGAAGGGCTCTAATTCAAAAGACAGAGAAGGGAATTCCCTGGCAGTCCAGTCGTTAAGACTTGGCCCTTTCACCTCTAGGACCTGGGTTCAATTCCTGGTTGGGGAATTAAGTCACACAGTGCCCCCCTCCCCCCAAAACATACAACATCAAGTGTTGGCAAACATGTGAAGAAAAATGTACAGCTACTGTGCAAAAGAGTTTGGCAGTTTCTTAATAGATTACATAAGCTTATCGAAGGACTTAGTGATTCCAGCCTTAAGAGTCTACTTGAGGAATGAAAACAGGCCCCAAAACTTGAACATGAATATTCATAGACGCAGTGCCACAACCCAAACAGGAAATAATCTAAGAGATTAGCAACCTGACAGTGGATAAATAAAACATGGTACCAGCACACATGGACTATTATACAACAGTCAAAAGGAGTTAAACAATACACACTAAAACACAGATGAGCCGCAAGTACTCCATAGTAAATGAAAGAGGCAAGATCTACCAGAAGCTACACTGTGTGATTCCATTTGTATGAAATGCATGGAAATGCACATTTATAGAAACAAGTAGATTAGTGGTTGCTGAGGGAGGGGGTTTGTGAGTGAGAATTAACTGCAGATGGGCTTGTGGAACGTTGTGAAGGTGATGAAAAGGTCCTAAAATCAGACTGTGATGATGTTTGCACAACTTTGTAAACTTACAACAAAACACTGAATTATGTACTTATAGTATATAAACTATTTTCCAATAAACTGGTTTTAGTTGTTAGAGGGAAGATAAGTTAGCCAGGGGAAAAACAATGAAGATTAAGCTCTTCTTTGATCACATAGCCTGCAGTGGTTACTTCTATTCCAGCGGTTAATAATACTCTTTTCAAATCAGCTGCCTTATTCTCTGATTTACATTCTCCATTAGAAAGGTCAACAGAGCAAGTTGATGAGTCTGGTAACTATTCTTTCCTGCTCAGGAAATTCTTCCACATTAGGTCTTTAGGTGGAGTGTACCAGTCTTGGCCAACTGACATCTCAAGCACCTGGCACGGAAACCGGAAACAGAAACCAGGAAGAGCTGGAGACTCCAGAGAACAAGGGCACGCGATCTGCATGGCCGAGAAGATGCAGTTCGCGGGACTGTTCAGTGCCCTCTCAGAGCCCGGTGAGAGAACTGACTATCAGTGTGCCTGCCAGTCAGCCTGAGGCAGGGAAGGGATCCCAGCACAGAAGAGGAAAGGGGGAGAGAGGACAGGAGGAAATGAGGAGAGAGAACAAAGTGTTGGCAAGTCACCCTGTTGCAGGCAATTTCTGCTGCTCCAAAAACAGTATCCAACTGACAAGCCTCCAGAGACATGTGAAGGCCACTTATATTACCAGACAAACTGAAAACACTTGGTTCAGGACCCTAAAACTGTGAATCCCAGAACTTTATGATCACATTTCATAGCTGTGGGCAAAATCAGAAAAGGAAAGACTGGGCAGAGGTTCAAAGAGGAAATGCCTTCTGCCAAACCAGGTCACCTGAGCTTCCTGTCTAAGCATGGACCCAAGGAGAGTAGGTGAGACAAAGTGTCTTATTCGTGAATCAAAATTTACTTCAACAGCAAGGCAGGCTGGGGCAGGATGGGACTGGGTTCACATCTCATTTGTATTTTTCCCTGTGAAAGGCAGAGGATGCAGCAAGAATGCTATTCCCATGGATGTGTGCATGGATGTTTTCATGGGCCCGGCAGAGGAAGAAGAAACACACGGAAGGAGGTGATGCTCAGAGGATGCACTTGTTTCTGAGGGCCTGCATGATGAGCACTGTTGGGCACTTTTCCTTTATTTAAGTTCCACTGGCAACTTTGTAAGATGTGTGTTATTATACCTACCTGACAGATGAGGAACTAAAGCTCCACAATCTTTCCTACCTGTAAAATAGGTAACATTATCCACGATACACGTTATTTACAAGTAAGAACTTCAGGCTCCAATTTTGAATGGCCAGTATTATTGCTATTCAGCTGCTCAGTTGTGTCTGACTCTTTGCGACCCCGCATAAGGCAGCATGCCAGGCTTCTCTGTCCTTCACCATTTCCCAGAGCCAGTGTTACATAGTTAGTAAGTGGTAGAGCTGCGCTTTAAATTTAGTCCGTGTGAGCCTGGCGCTCCTGTTTTTCTTTTATAGCTCACTGCCCATTCAGGTTTGGATAGTTTAAAAAAGTGTGCAGCTTTTCAGCTTTGACTCTATTTCTTGTTTCTGGATGATAATAAGCCAGCCAACAGTCCTCCTGAGAATTCTTTTTGCCTCTAGGGCTTGAAGAATAGAAAAACACCACCATGCCCTTGAAGCCTCACTAACAATCATGACTATAAAGGCTGGAGTCAGTGCTGAGAGGATATTATTAACAAATGGCTTAAGAAAAACCTTCAGAGCGTTAGCAGCCACCCACACCATTTGTAAAATCTTAGGGAGGAAACCTGATCCAGAAAATGGTTGGAAAGAAACAAACTCCAGTATCAGAAAAATAAAAGGAGGGGATCATTGCCTTCAGACAACTTGTTTTATCGAGAGCAATAAAAAAGTGTTTCAGTTGATTCAGCAAAAAATAACCAAAAACAAGGTCATTTTTTAAAAAGGCATTTACAGGACTGTGGGTTTCATTTCCTTTGCTTTTAGATCTTTAGCCTCTCATTCTGAGCAGCAGATGCGATGCTGTCGTATAAGGAAGACCACCTGCTTTCCAGGGCATCTCTGCAACAAATAGCTTTGAGGGAGAGAGAAGAAAGATCACAGGATGAAAAGGAAAGAATTAGAAAGGGGGAAACGGGAAATTAAGAAGTTGGCTTAATGCACATCTTCTGAATTATTCAACTGCTAAAAAGCCGACAGATTTCTTTTGACACTTGACTGTCTCACAGTGTCGATATCCATATTCCACTTTTTAAGGACCTACTTAAAGAGAATTCTGTCCATCTGCACAGCCCAGTTTTGTGACATATTTATCTTTCTTTGCAAAATGGAGGCATAAAAAATTTATAGAACATGGGTATTAATTAAATGGTGTTTTAGTTGAGGAAAGTTGCTCAGCTTTAAAATGACTCCCAAGGGTGAATCTTTTTGTAAAAGAAAGACTCTTTTGGAAATTAAAATAACCCACAATCACTCATCCTCTCACCCACCGCCACACACACAAAAAAGGCTTAGTATTTTTAAGTTTCAGAGTTTCTAAAAATGTGTTAAAAACTCGTACTTGAGGCAACAGGTATGACTTGATTCACTTGAAATTATAACCTCAGGGGCTAATCGTTTGGAGAGAACTGTATCCCCATGTGCCAAGGGAAATAAGACATTAAGGGAATTATTCATACAATTCCGATCAAATTAACATACTCACCTGAAGCACACCAGTAATAAAAGTAATAACAGGAAAATGTCTACAGTTTGAAGTCTCAGGAAATAATTTGTTCTAGAAAGTTGTATTTTCCATATATTGAAGGTTTTCCTTTTATTAGACACACAAATATTATTTTCAGTTTAAAATAGTTTTAAGATTTTTGTTAATATATTTATGCATATCATGCATTGCTTTGCCTTCTTAAACAATGCTTATTTAGTTATAATTCATTCTATTAATGCTTTTAAAAAGGATCTCAGAGAACTATTAAGCTATAGTCTAAACATAATTAGAACTCTCTTCAGTGTTGCAGGATCTTCATATTAAACATCAGCAATAGCACAAGACTATAATAAGGCAACGTCCTTAGGAAGATAAACAGACTTGGTCCTTTACTCTGTGGTGGCCATATCCTTCTTTAGTGGTTTTTTTTTTTTTAACTTTAACTTAAAAAAAAATAAAGAGCTTATGGATATTCAAAAAAAAAAAAGAATACAGATCTCCTTTAGTGTTTTAATTCTTGTGTCTGCTTCTTGAAGTTGCCCTGTCTCTTCCCGTACTGCCAAGCAATCTCTTTTTGTTCCTGTTACAGGGCTCCCTCTGACAGTACCCTCCCTCTCTTAAAAAAATATTACTTCTAATATTCTATAAGCTCAGAAACCAAATGATCCACTAGGACAGCAAGGTGCTAAGTAGGACTAAGAGAGAATTGCTCTTCTAATGTATAGCCCAGCAACCAGAAAAAAGCAGGTTGGAATAGGTTTTTTCTAAGAGTGGCATTGACAGATGACATTCAAGGTGCAATATTTGGGACATGTTTTTGTTTAGTCACTCAGCTTTTGAAGGGATGCAATACTTACTTGTATGGCTAAAGGAAGAGCCTTTGAGCTAGGCTGGAATTTTTCCTTTCTAGATTTTGCTGATGTTCTTATGCCTATGTTTCCTGTGCTTGGGCATTCTTAGAACTTGAAACTCTTTGAAGAGTATTCTTTGCTTCTGTTAATGTAGTTGTTTAAAAACAACTTCAATAAAAACACCTTCAAATGTTGATTTTGGGGGGGGGGTTATTTAACCTCTTGGAATCTACTTTGCAAAATGAGCATTGGAACTCACATTTTTAAACCTGGGACAGCTTGCTTCACCCAAGACACTGCCAAGATAAAGTTAAGGTCTAAGCCTTTTGGCAAGGAGGTTCTTCGATGGAGCAAACTTGGCTGTCACAGTACTTCCTATGCAATACCACCAATATCTCTCCTCTCCTCCCTTCAGAGGAGAAGAGAATCTAATCAGAGTCACACAAAAAATCTGAAAACTGTGGATGATGTATCGTTGATTTTGATGACACATATGCCCAATAATCATAGCTTTCTTTTTGATTATTAAATATATTCCAGATAAAATAGTTGACAGTAATTGAGATCTGGGTAAGTAAGATGTTTAAGCACTAGAGAAGACTGCTGCTGCTGCTGCTGCTGCTAAGTCGCCTCATTCGTGTCTGACTCTGTGCAACCCCATAGACGGCAGCCCGCTAGGCTCCTTCATCCCCAGGATTCTCCAAGCAAGAATACTGGAGTAGGTTGCCATTTCCTTCTCCAATGCATGAAAGTGAAAAGTGAAAGGGAAGTCGCTCAGTCGTGTCTGACTCTTAGTGACCCCATGGACTGCAGCCCACCAGGCTCCTCCATCCATGGGATTTTCCAGGCAAAAGTACTGGAGTGGGGTGCCATTGCCTTCTCCGGGAGAAGACTAGATAAGTCAGAATAATTCTCTACTTCAGCACTCAAAAGAGAGATAAGGCTATCGCTTCTGTGGTATTACTGCCAAAATGTAGAAGCCAAATCTAATCATAATGAAATAAATAAATACCAAATAAGGGCCGTTTCTATAGAAGGCTTACACTCTTCAAAAGTGTCAAGATCAAGAAAGACAGTCTTAGGAACATTTCCAGCCTGAAGAGTTGAGACATGTTTTTTAATCAACACCCCCCCCCCCCACAACAAAACCTTCAAACTGAAATACGAAGAGATTTAGGGCAACTAAGTAGGAGAAATGTGGTAAAGAAAAATAAGTGACTACCAGTTCCTTTTGATAATACTGTATCTTAAAATTTGCTCTATTCTGATTCTAAAAGCAATAGATTCAGTTCATAAATGTTGTAAGAAAACAATATATCACAAAACTACATTGAATCTCTTCTTCATACATCTTAATAATGATAAACTCCCAATCCAGTTATCAAGATCCAAAAGTTTTCTTGAGAAATCCTTATATCTACATATCTTTTAGAGTGAGCTGAGATCATTCCACTTTCCAATTCTTCTTATAAGGAATTTGAAAATCCTCACTCTGTTCTCACAACAAGTAAAAAGATAAACAGGCTGAAAAATCAACTCTTCTTGGATACATAAGAGAAGAGACAAAAAACAGATCTCCGTGACCAAGATTGGAGAGACAGACAGGTGAATACTGGGAGTCACAGCTTATTGGAGTAGAGATTCACAAGTGGAAACCATCTGGTTGGAAACTACTTAAGTTAAAATTGCTCAGGAACAAGTGCCAGGGCAGGAAAACCTAACATTTAATTGACAATTACTACAGCTTAGTGTGCACAATGCTGAGAGTTAAACAAACTTCAGATGACTTGGTAACCGGTAGCCCCTCATGCTTTTGTCCCTGGAGAAGGCAAAGGCTACCCACTCCAGGATTCTTGCCTGGAGAATTCCCGTGGACAGAGGAGCTTGGCAGAGTTCAGTCCATGGGGTCGCAGAGTCGGACACGACTGAGTGACTAAGCACAGGCTTTTGTAGGGCTTCCTAGGTGACTCTAGTAGTAAAGAACCCACCTGCCGATGCAGGAGACATGAGACTTGGTTTTGATCCCTGGGTGGGGAAGAACCCTTGAAGGAGGGCATGGCAACCCACTCCAGTATTCTTGCCTCGAGAATCCCCTGGACAGAGGAGCCTGGTGGGCTACAGTCCATAGGGTCTCAAAGAGATGGACAGGACTGAAGCAACTTAGTAAGCATGCAGGCTTTTGTAAAATTTACCTCCAGAAACTCAACCATGTTCTCATAATAAATTCTGAGGAAAATCTCTTACCTCTGACAGGGGTGGGAAAAAGTAACCTGTTTGAAATATATCAGAGCATATTTCTTAAGGCCTGGTCTTAGGAGAAACTAGTTGGCTAGAGCCTAACATGCTGAGATGTTATAAGGGAAATGTCCAACTGCAGTCAATGTTAGCCTTCCACATGGAGAAAGAAACACTGGCACATTCCAACCACTCTGTGTCACCTAAGTGGGAAGAAAAATCTGAGAAACAATTGTGAAGTGCACAATCCAGAGACACAGTTTCACTAAAAGACTAAGACCTAATCACAGGATTATAACATTCTTCTTCCTTCCCCACACCATGCCACCACTTTACTAAATGCCTATTTATAGCAGTTCCTCTTACACAGTATGTCATGTCCAACTATTAAGAAAAAAAATTGCAAGGCATACTAAAAAGCCAAAAAAAAAAAAAAACCAAAACACACACACAACGCAATATGAAGAGACAGATCAAGAATCAGAAGCAGGCATGGCAGGGGGATTGAACCTATCAGTCCAGAAACTTAGAACTGTTTTGGTAACATGTGAAGGGCTGTAATGGATAAAGCAGATGCCACGCAAGAGCAGAGGGACAATGGAAGTTGAGAGATGGAAATCCTAAGAAAAGGCTAAAATGATTTCTAGACATTAAAAATATTGCAACCAGAATAAAAATTCCTTTGATTGGCTCATTCTAGACTGGACATGGGTGAAGAAAGAATCCCTGGGCTAGAGGGTGTATCTATAGAAGCTTTTAAAACTATTGCACACAAAGACTGAAGACAATGGAACAGAACATCCGAGCACTGTGGGATAACTACAGAAGACGCACCATGTGTATAATGGGGATAGCAGAAGGAAGAGAGAAAGGAACAGAAGAAACATGTGCAACAGTATTGGCCAAGGATTTCTACAATTAATGTAACAAAATAATCCATAGATCCAGAAAGCTCAGAGAACAGTAAGCAGGATAGATGCCAAAATACCCACACCTAGGCATCTCATTTTCAACCGCAGGAAGTCAAAGAAAAAACTCCTGACGGAAGTAGGAGGGATAAACAAACCTATAAAGAAACAAAGATAAGAATTATACCTTCTTTCATCTCAAAAATTACGCAAGCAAGAAGAGAGTTAAGCGTCAAAACCGCAACGACAGAATTCTGTACCCTGAACAGTTACCCTTGAAAAGTGGAGGTAAAATAAAGACTTGTTCAGATAAACAAATTGGAGGGAATTTGTTACCAATAAACCTACCTTACAATAAATGTTTTAAAATGCTTTTTTTTTAGGGAAAGAAATTAATATGTCATAAACTCAAATCTTAAAGAGAAAATAATGTAAATAAATTAAAAACTTTTATTTTTCTTCTTAATTGATCTAACAAATAATGTGGGCTTCCTTGGGGGTAAAGAATAAGAAAAAGTGGTAAAGTGGTAAAGAATCTGCCTTCAGTGCAGTGGAACACCTGTAATGCAGGAGATACAGTGATCCTTGGGTCAGGAAGATCCCCTGGAGAAGGAAATGGCAAATCACTCCAGCATAAAAACTTTTATTTTTCTACTTAATTAATCTAGCAAATAGTAGTTTGAAAATAACAATAGCAACAATGTATGTTTACATGTATGTGTGTGTGTGTGTGTATAAAATTTGTGTGTGAAATGAATATGAGATAAGAGAAGAAATTAATATTATTTTTATAATGTACTAACACTCCTTGTGAACAGATAGCATTGTTTGAAGGTGGACTTCAATTAGTTGTAGTTCCCAGGTGGCACTAGTGATAAAGAACCTGCCTGCCAAAGCAGGACTTGAGAGTCGTGGGTTCAATCCCTGGGTCGGGAGGACCCCCTGGAGGAGGGCATGGCAACCCGCTCCAGTGTTCTTGCCTGGAGAATCCCGTGGGCAGAGGAGCCTGATGGGCTACCATCCATAGGGTCACAAAGAGTCAGACACAACTAAAGTGACTGAGCACTAGCGCTCGTATATTGCAAATTCTAGGGCAACCACTAAAGAAAAAAAAGAGTTAAACATAGAAATGTAATACGCTAAAAAAGAGAATGAATCAAATAAAATTCTTAACTAAAACCATGAGAGGCAGAAAAAGAATGGAAAACAAAAATAGGAAAATACAAAAGTGATAAACAGAAAATAGTAACAGACATGGTGAAAAATGGGTTTCCCCAGTGGCTCAGTGGTAAAGAATCTGCCTGCAATGCAGGAGGTGCAGGAGATTTGGGTTCAGTCCCTAGGTTGGGAAGATCCCCTGGAGGAGGATGTGGCAACCCACTCCAGTGTTCTTGCCGGGAAAATGCTATAGACAGAGCCTGGTAGGCTCCAGACCATAGGGTTGCAAAGAGTCGGATCTGACTGAAGCAGCTGAGCACACACATGGTGGATAATAATCCAACTATGTAACCATCACTTTGAATGTCAATGGTTTAAATATATCGATTAAAAGATAAGGATTGTGAATGAATCAACAAGAAAGACTCAACTATATATTGTCTCCAAGAAAAATCACTTTAAATAGAAAGACACAAGCAGATCAAAAACAAATGGATGGTGAACGCAGCATGGTAACACCAATCAAAAGAAAACAAGAATAGCTATCTTAATTTCAGGTACAGCAGACTTCGGAGCCTGGAGCATTATTAAAGATAAAGAAGGGAAACACATAATGATAACAAAGAATCAATTCTCCAAGAAGACATAACAGTCTTTAATATGCATGTATCTAACAACAGAGCATCAAACCACATGAGGCAACACCTAATAGAATTGCAAGGAGAAATAGATTGATCTACTACCATAGAGACATCAATATCCATCTATCAGAAATGGACAGGCATAAAATCAGTAATGACATGGTTGAGCTCAATAAGCCCATCAGTCAACTGGGTATAATTAAAATCTGTAGACTATCTCACTCAACAAAGGTGAAATACACTTTCTTCTTGAGCTCACATGGGACATTCACCAAAACAGATTACATTCTGGGCCATAAAGCATACCTAACAAAATAAAGAATAGAAATATACAATGTCTGCTCTCAGATCACAGTGGAATTAAACCAGAAATCAACACAGAAAGTATTAACTGGAAAATCCCAAAATATGTGGATAACAAACAACATACTTCTAAGTAACACATAGGTCAAAGAAGAAATCTCAAGAGAAATTAAAACATTTTGAACTAAATGAAAATACAATTTATCAAAATTTGTGGAAAGAAATTGAAGAAGGCACAAATGAAGGGAAAGATATTCTGTGCTCATAAATTGGAAGATATTGTTGTTAAATGTTCAATATGCCCAAAGTGACCTACAAGAAAGCAATCTACATTCAATGCAATCCTATAAGAATCCCAAGGACATATTTCAAGAAACAGAAAACACATTCCTAAAACTTGCGTGGAACCACATAAGACCCCAAAGAGCCAAAGCAATTTTGAGGAAGAAGAATATAGCTAGAAGCACTCATTTCCTGATTTCAAGTTGTATTACAAAGCTATAGGAATTAAAGCACATTGGTATTAACATAAAATAGACACAAATATCAATGGAAGAGAATAGAGAGCTCAGAAAAAAAAACCACACATGGGTATCAATTGATGACTAAGAGGCCAAGAATACACAATAAGGGAAGGATAGTTTCTTCAATTTTGGACAGCTACATGTAAAAGAATGAAAGTGGACCACTATCTCATACCATTCACAAAGATAAACTCTAAATAAAGGGCTTGAACATCAGACTTGAAACCGTAAAACTCCTGGGAGACAATATGGGTAAATTTCCTGACATCAACCTTTGCAATAATTTTTTAATTTGACCCCAAGAGCAAAGCCATCGCTGCTGGCACTCTCTTTGAGGACTTGAGCGTCTATCTTTGTCTTCTTGTATCCACCGAAGATAAACTTCTGAATCACAATTCTTTCCCAATCCTAATCAAGCCCCCACATTGAAAGTGTTGCCTTAAACCAGACTCTAAAACTCCATAAATATTCTAATTTTTTCCTCTGCCCTCTGAAAGGCACTAGAATTCTGTCAAGACAAGACTCTTAGCCCACAGTTTATGCTTTCTACAAAAAGGTGAGAATACTTTCAGGGTGCTTGGACAAATATGTTTCATGGCCAACAAGCTTACTAATGTGTGCTTTCTCAAGCACACTGAGCTTGAGAAATTGGAGGTGCATTCATTAGCAGAGGTATAGGGTCCAGAGTGGCAATTACACAAGTATTTGTACTATAAATATTACCTTTAGCTTGGGAAAAATAAACTCAGATTTGTCTTATTAAGAGGTTGTTTTGATGATATTTTCAAGGAGCCATCAGAGTACATTTGATTGAGTTTGTAAATGAACCAAAGAGACCTCAGGCAGCATATTCAGGTTAGAGAGTGTGTTTTGGCATAGCACAGCATTCCTGTGAACTCTAAAGCACCTAACACTTTGCAAAGAATAACAGAGAAGCAAAGCTTTCCATGGAGATCAAATTATAAAGGCCTGATCCTTAAAGTTTCTATTTAATGCAAGAACATTAGGAAAGTCTGGACAGATCCACAGAACAAGATATTAATATTAACGATTCATAGCAGCTAAGGAGCTACAACTAGTTCTTTAAAATAAGACTGCTTATCCCACATTTTATGCTTTCTACAAAAAGGTGGAAAGAGTACTCTCAGCATGTCTGGACAAATTTATTTCAGGGCCAGTGAACTCTCTAATGCCTCAAGCACACTGACCTTGAGAAATTGAAATTACATTCATTAGAAGAAGTATAGACTCCAGAATTCCTAACCATTGTCATCACTGTCATCAACAATGCCTCATCATCATCCTAAAGTTATATCAGGATAAAACAGTGCAGTGGCTAAGACTTGGGCACCTTAGCATGGAGGGACTGTATTTGACATGTGAGATGGATATGAATCACTGGGGAATAGCAGGTGGACTGTAGTTGGATGAATAATGACCCACCAAATTTGTCATCCTAATTCTCAGAGCCTGTGAATGTTACTTTATAGGGCGAAAAGGGCTTTGAAGATATAATTGTTAGTATTGAGATGGGAAAGATTATCCTTGCTGCCTAGTTGGCCTGATGTAATTACAGTATCTTTATGGGAGACATCAGAGAAGTCAGATAGACTATTAGAGTTCAGAGTCAGAAAATTCAGATTACCAGAAAGTTCAGAGTGAGAGAAGGTGAAATGATGATGGAAGCAGAGAGGGGAAGGATGCCCTTTGAAGACAGAAGAAGGGAGTCATATCCAGGGAAGACAAAAGTAGCTCACTTTAGAGCATTCAGAAAAAAGCAGCCCTGTTGACGCTTGAATGTTAGCCCGGGGAAACTGATTTTGGACTTCCGACTTCCAGAACTGTAAGAGAGAAATCTGGAGTGGTTTAAACCACTAAATTTGTGACAATTTGTTACAGCAGCAGAGGAAGCTAATACAGACAGAGACATTACACAGTTCCACTAACTAAATTCAGATACTACATTCATTTTTGACTTCTCGTCCTTCTAGGATTGCATAACAAATTATTACACATGTGAAGTCTTAACACACATGTATTATCTGTTTTCATAGATCAGGAGTTCAGGCATATCTTCGCTGGGTCCTATGTGTTGGCTAGGGGTCTCATCTGTGGCTTGAGATCCTCTTCCAGCTCTTGCGGTTGTTGGTAGAATTCATTTCCTTGCAGCTGTAGATCTCATGATGTCTTGAAAATTGTCTGTTTCTTCCATTGGACTCCTAGACTCTCTTTTAAATGACTCATCTGGTTAAGTCAGGCCCACTCAAGATAATCCTTCTTTTGATTAATTAAAAGTCAATTAATTCAGGACTTCAGTTAATCTTCAGAATCTTCTCACCTTTGCCAGGTAATATAACCTAGTTATAGGACTGATATCTCATTTTATTCACAGATCCTGCTTACGCTCAAGTGGGGGATATCATACAGTGTACATAAGGCAGTGAGAATATTGGGGGCTCACTTAGAATTCTTTCTAACACAGACACATAAAATGTCATTTTAAAGACATTTTAGATGACATAAAATCTTAGCTTCCTAAACGAAAGTTCTCGTACTTCTAGGATTTACGAAAATCTAATCCTAGCAATTGAGGAAGTTATCTTTGTAGATACATAAGTATGTTCAGTGTATCTGTAGATACACAAAATATGAATAAAGTTTTACATCTGTCTATATCTATATATTCTTTGGCAGGAAATAATTGTTTTACTCATTAAGAATTATAGTCCAGCAAACCAAATTATAAAACAAGCAATCCACTGGAGGCCTAGGCTCAAAATTCAGATCTCAACAATTCTTGCTTAAAGTTCTACCCACTATACCATAATATAATCAGTATTTGATTATCAGGAAACACATTATAAACTCAGAATTCAGATTTATATGGTGTTGATGTCAATAATTTCCAGCAGGAGACTATAATACAAATTCTTATAAATGCTGGTGTTTTCCCTTCATGCCCCAAGGGAAGCTTTAATCATCCAACATTATCAAGTAAGTGATAACACTGTGTTCTTATTGCCTTTTTGTAGGTATAAGAAGTTGACATGGCCTCATTACTCAATGCACACACACTATTTATGAGGTTCATGTCCTTACCATTTAATCATGGAGTCCAATAATTTATTATTCATTTAGGAAAATTAATAGTTTTGTTGACAAATCACTTTGAAGCTGTAATTTGGCATTCCTGATTAAATCATGGCCAGTAGCCTCATGAAACTAATTGGAAGAAATAAGAAAGGGGGAGGGAGAGAAACAGACGACAGAAGCAGAGAGGGAGAAGCGGCAGGCAGGGAGATAGGACTGGCATCTTTATTTTTCAGTCTTTTTAGTCATAATATTTGCTGGTAGAAGCCAGCCTGTCAGCACAGATCAAGTTTTTGTTCAATATCCCCTCTAGTCATAGTAGGGATCTAGTAGGATTAAAATTTTCTCTAACATCCCATATTGCTTCTATTTTTCTCTCCTCATTTGTCTTTCCCTGGAAATCAGAATTTCTACTGCAACTCTATGAAACTCTAGGACAGAAGCTAGGGGCTGTGGCTTCTGGTTTCAACTCTGCCTCTAATAGCTTATGTAATCTAGGCAGTTATTGTTGGCCTTGGTTTTGCATCTGAGAAATATCAGAAGATTTTAAAACTCCATCTAGTTCTAAAATTGTATGATTCTCAGTTGAACTGAATCCAAGTGAAATTCAGTATCTATTTAGTGAAACGTTATTTTCTATCACAATTTTGGTATTACTACTTTTTATTGTTTTTTAATAGCTTGGAGGCAACTCATATTAACTATAACTGCAAAGTAGAAATGAAATTGGGAGCAGAAATAATGATAAACCTGCCATCTAATGAGCACTTAGTATGTGTCTGGTGCCATGCTAAGTGCTTTAAACACTTTATTTACTCCTCAGGACAATATTCTGATGGAATTATTACCTCTACTTTACAAATGGAGAACTAGAGGCATCTTAGAATGGTGAGGTGACCTCCCCAAGCTTGCATTGCTAAGCTAGTCAGCAGCAGAACTCAAATTTGAATCTATTATCACTAGAGTCTGAAGACTGTGCTTTTGAGATTTAAGCTCTTCCAATATCACCTGCTCCATTCACTTGCATTATGGCCAATCAAACCCAGCATTGTTAGACAGTGAGGTTACCCAGGCTAGGTAGCATATGCTGGTGTTCACACTCTCCCTCTCACACCCTTTGGAGCACACCAGTGGGAGACTGAATGGCTTGCAAGTGTGGGCTCATTCCTTCCTGCTTTGAAAAACTCCAGAGGGTCTCTGTTTCTCTTGTCAGCATCACCATGGCATTAAGAATCAGGGAAGTTCAAAGGCAGATCTTCCTCTGAAAAAGTCTGGAAGACCACTTGCACTACTGCAATCCAAACTACTTGCCCTTACTAATGTACAATTGCCGGCAGAAAGTGACCTATCTTTCTTTCCCATTTTAAAATAAATTATTATAAAATTAATACATGACATAAAAATTTATGGCTGATCAAAAGGGTAAAAGTAAAAAGTTAGAACCCCCTAGAATGTGATAGTTGGATGAACATGAGAAATCACCTTGATCCTGGGAAAGAGTGAAGGCAAAGGGAGAATTCTCGACAGCAGAGGATGAGATGGTGAGATAGCATCACTGAGGCAATGGACATGAATTTGGGCATCCTCCATGAGATAGTGAAGGACAAGGAAGCATGGTGTGCTGAAGTTCATGAGGTCTCAAAGAGTTGGACATGACTTGGTGACTGAACAACAGCAGCAACAAAAATATGTTGGTGAGTCTGTACAAGTCACTCAGTTCCTCAGTATGGTAGAACTCGAACTGGTACCTAGTTCCCTGACTCTCCTACTTTGGTGCTTTTGCTACTGCTGGGGAGTTCTGATTAAAGAAAGAACACAATATACACAAGAAGAGAATGCCAAAGAAGGACCAAGATTGAAAGAGGGAGACATTGTAACTGCAAGCCAAGGAGTGCCAGAGAGTGACTCACAATGCATGTTGTCCTCTTCTTTCAGTCCTAAGGGAAGACCAGCTGAGTACCTCTTGCCTCCTAGTTGACCCCAACTTTCCAGGGGAAATGTGAGATGGGGAGAAGCTCAGAGGCATTTTTTAGAGTCTCATTCATAGCTTGATCAGATGTAGTAATGCTCTGACACCAGAGTCAGACATCCTTTGCAGCTGAAGAACTTTGGGGAGGAAGAAACCTCTATTACCTGGAAAAGCTCCCAAGAGCCTCCAGTGGCTGCAGACTTCATTTCTACGATTCCCAGGTCAGCCCTAGTGAATCCTTTCTGATGTTCTTGTTTGTTTCTTCCCAACTAGCTCACTTTCTGCCTGTTCTCTCTGAACATCCGTTCCCAAACGCCAGGGGGACAAAATAATACAGATGCAAAAACTGACTCAGAACTGGAGTTTAGGTTCCTTCAAAGAAAATATGCAGGGAGTATGTAAGTGCTGGTGAAGGTGGTGTGCAGAGGGGCCGCATCTCTGGGAGAGGGTGTGGGGTTTGTTCTCTGGCACTGGATGGCACCGGGTTTTCCAGGAGCCTCTGGGGAAAGGATTTTTTTCAACTTGTTAGCATCCCTGTTCTTTATGAGTGCTGGTGGAGGGAATCCCCACTGGCCCATGCTGGACTGGCTTGGCCAAGCCTGTGTGCTTCAAGTTCACTGTAAGAAGTAGGAGAGAGCCTGAGCAGAGTCCCTTGGTGGGAATTATAATTCTTCTATCCTCCCTAGAGAATATTTCTGGGGTCATTAAAGGACTACCCATTACTTTCAGCCTCTCCCCTCCAAGGTGGGTATGCAGGAAATTAACCGGAACGGCGACATCAGTTGTTATTCATTGTTCAGCAGCTCAGTCATGTCCAGCTCTTTGTGACTCCATGCACTGCAGCACGCCAGGCTTCCCTGTTCTTCACCAGCTCCAAGAGTTTGCTCAAACTCACACCCATTGAGTTGGTGATGCCATCCAACCATCTCATCCTCTTTCATCCCCTTCTCCTCCTGCCTTTAATCTTTCCCATCATTGGGGTCTTTTCTAATGAGTAGGCTCTTCACATCAAGTGGCCAAAGTATTGGATCTTCAGCTTCAGCAGCAGTCTTTCCAATGAATATTCAGAATTGATTTCCTTTAGGACTGACTGGTTTGATCTCCTTGCCGTCCAAGGGACTCTCAAGAGTCTTCTCCAACACCAGCAGCATCAGAGCAGCTCCTTTTCTACCCTCTGCAGAGAGCCTGGCTCTGTGCTCAGTGTGGGGCTTCCAGCCCATCTCCCCACAGGTGAAGTGACCTGAAGCCTGAAGAACAAGAGGGTGACATTCATCTTCCTGTCCTTCTTCCCTTCTCCAATACAAAAATAGTCTTCAGAAACTCTAGCTGTGAGATAGGCACCAAAATCCCACTCAGGCAGGTCGTGAATATGCGCTGGCTGCTTCCAGAACCACTCCACACTCCTCCAGCCCCTTCCTGCTACTCTTTCTGTGCTAAGTTGGCTCCCTCTCTCCTCTGCTTTCCAGTTAGCCTCTGACCTTTCAAGTCACCTACCCTGGTTGCTCTGACCTTTTCTGCAAAAGAGTCCCTCCTTGTCCCTAAATCCTCACCAGTAAACACTCCCCATGGCACTCCTCAGTTTGTACTTAGGAAGAAAACAACTGGGAGATAAGCTGAAATAAAGAATGGTAAACAGTTGCTTGGAGAAGGCAATGGCAACCCACTCCAGTGTTCTTGCCTGGAGAATCTCAGGGTTGCGGGAGCCTGGTGGGCTGCTGTCTATGGGGTCTCACAGAGTCGGACACGACTGAAGCGACTTAGCAGCAGCAGCAGACAGTCTCTAGTGAGCTCGACATGGCTATGCTCCCTGGAGTATGTATACCTTAAAATACTAGTATCTTGATGTAGTGAATTAAATGTTTGTGCTTGCATGCTAAGTCACTTCAGTCGTGTCCGACTCTTTGTGATCCCATGGACTGTAGCCCATCAGGCTCCTCTGTTTATGGGATTCTCCCCATGGGACTACTGAGTGGGCAAGGATACAGGAGTGGGTAGCCATTTCCTTCTCCAGGGGATCTTCCTGACCCAGGGATCAAACCCACCTCTTATGTATGTCTCCTGCAGAAGAGTTCTTTACCATTAACACCACCTGGGAAGCCCCCAGTGAATTAGATGGTCCCTTTCAAATATATACCCATACCCTAACCCCTGGAGCTTGTGAATATAACCTTATTTAGAAAAATGATCTTGGCATATGAATTAATTAAGGGTTTAGCAATGAGATTATCCTGAATTTATCCTGGTGGTCCCTAATGCACTGACAAGTGTCCTTATAAGAGACAGAAGAGAAGAAACAAACACAAATGAGCTCAAGGCCACGTGAAGCCAGAGACTGACGAGGTAGAGACTGGAGTTTACAGTCACAAGCCAAGGGTCTCCTGGAGCCACCAGAACCTTCCTAAACATAACCATGCTTAGCAGGTTTTTGCACAAGTCTTCCTGCAAGTTGCTGAGCAAATATCAGTTTATGTGTGCTTATTCTTTTGTTTAACATAAGTGGGATTATATTATCCTGTCTTGCCTCTTATCTTTTCCACTTAGTATATCATGGCTATATTACACATTGGCCATAAACAGATTTGCTCACCTTTTGATGACTGTAATATTCTCATTGTATGGCTCTATCACTATTCTCTATGGAAGGACATTTAGCTTATTTCTAGAGTTCTGCTCTTTTAAATAATGGTACGATCACAACAGTATACATGTATCTTTGTGATTTTGGCAGCATTTTTTAGAAATGGAAGAAATTTTTTAGAGTAGGTTAAGGGACATGTCACCTAGTTAGCTTCCAGAGGATTGCACCCAGTTTTACTTTCACAGGATTTGAGAGGACCCATTTCCCAGGTCACTGACCATACCAGGTACGATCAGCAATTTTAACAGCTACTGGCCTGTATGTTTCATATTTTTCATGTTATTGGGTGGGGATAGGGAGAAAAATATTCCATGCCTGGGAATTATGACCTAAAACTCAAATAAAAATTCTAATTAATGTTATTTCTTCCACCTAAGGGAAAATATCCTTCCCAGGCAGATTATATTGTAGCTTTATTCCCTCAACCCTGACATGTACTGTTGGGTTAACCCCAGCTATTCCTCATCATCTTTCAGGGGATTCTCACCATGACCTGAAAAATATTTTGACTTTTCAAATCCTGATATGATGACTTGAATGGATTTCATGCTACTCCATTAATCTTATGCGAGAAAAACTTGTTTGTAGCACATTGTACCTGAGGTCTCTGTTCCAGTTGGCTCAGATTTTATTTGGGGCTTGTTTGACATTGATTGACAACATTCCAGGAAATAAAGATGCAAACTTGATATCCTCAACCAGAGTGCCTGCCAGAGAAACACAGGCTGCTGTATTTCTTTGGGCTAAATTGCCTCCTATTAACCCTGATTTTGTGTTTGTGCACTTAAGGCTTCTCAGTTGC
Organism: Madoqua kirkii; assembly: GCA_006408675.1. Taxonomy (NCBI): domain Eukaryota; kingdom Metazoa; phylum Chordata; class Mammalia; order Artiodactyla; family Bovidae; genus Madoqua; species Madoqua kirkii. Next base: position 10,261 of record SJYC01140164.1, on the reverse strand, counting down.
ACAGCAGCAGATCCAGGTCCTGAAACCTCCTTTTTAAGCTAATTCCTGATTCCCAGGCATGTCACATGGAAAGAATATGTTGAGTGCCCCACATAACCTCTGTCTTACTACAGCTTAGTCACTCCTCTTTGCAGAGCTTTGTGACTGACACCCAAGGCAGCAGATCTGAGGCTCTGCAAACCTGCCGTTCTCCTTGCATCCTTGCCAGGAGTGCTATGGCCCGAGATCCCCCCCAGCTCCCACACTCTGCGGTGATTTTCCCTCTGCATGGCTGCTCCCCAGCTCCATTACCGATTGGCTGCCTGTCAGCACTGTGAGATGTGCATGTTCCTGTGCTCTGCCCTCCTTGCCCACCTCTTGACGTTTTCCGGTCATCTAAGATAGAGAGAGAGGATCTCTGGATATCCCACCTCTCTTCCCCATGGTGGGGGTGGGGGTATGCTGCTGGCTGTTTCTTAGAAATGGACTTTAACTTAGCTTTCTAAGAACCAGTTAGGAATGTTACACGATGTATATTTTACCCAGTAAAACAGCCCCAAACAAACAGAAAAACAAATTAACAGTTGAATGTGTGTGTGTATTAGTCACCCAGTCATGTCCGACTCTTTGCAACACCATAGACTGTAGCCCACCAGGTTTCTCTGTTAATGGAATTCTCCAGGCAAGCATACTGGAGAATCCCCTTCTCCAGGGTTCCTGACCCAGGGATTGAACCCATGTCTCCTGCTTTAGAAACACAGTCTTAATCACTTGACAGCCAGAGTGTCCCATTATTTTCCTTCCAAAAAAGCCACCAAAATAAGGTATTTGATCTGTCTGCTCCTTTGCGTTATTTTGTGTCTTAATAGAAAAACATGAGGGCAATCAGGCCTCACCTTGACATGCCTTCCTTGATGTCCAGGGTGCTGGTTAGCTAAGCTAATGAGGTACTCTACTGTTGGTACTGGGGATATCAAGCATAGTAGATTTCACTGGGGCAGCACCTGGTGAGATCATGAATTTGAGCTTCTGAAACTCTTGTCTCTTGATTACAGTAGAGTCGTGGATATTTTCTCCTCTGGATCCCCTCTAAGCTTACCTATGATAACACTATATAGTATCAGATCACATGAAGTCAGGTGGGGGCATGATAAACACATGCATTGCCAGAGCGTTCATTCTTCATTTCCTCTCTGGAGTTTCAGGGCAGGCTGCCTTCTACCTCTGATTTCCCCTTCTTAGCAGCTCTGCAGCACCTCAAAACTGAGAACAAATAGCAGACCACATCTTTTTCATACTGCAGCTCAGGTATGAAAGGAACCTGAAAAAAGGTGAAAGAAGTAAGAAGTATGCCAAAAATTGGATAGAGGTCAAAGATGGAAGGGAAAGAATCACGAGAAAGGATTTTGATCCTGGCAATGGGCCTGATTGCAGTACCATCTTCTGTACTGTATTAGGGATGCATTAGCAGCTGAATCACTATTTCCTTGGCCTACTGTTGTCTGGAAATCATTTTAAATACCATTTAGTTGCATTTAGGTTATCTTATGATAACACGGTACCCATTGAAAGGATTATTAAACTTGCATGTGCAGTGGCCTGGGAAAAAAATAATAAACCTTATCTCTTTGAATGATAATTCCCACAATTGCCCCTTCAGCAATTATTCATTTAAAAGCCCTTCTGCCTACATTAGAACACGGGAGAAACTGGCATATGCTAATGCAGGGTTCTGCTGTGGGTTTCTCCTTTAGGAGTCCAGGCTGTCATTACCTACCAACTGATGCTCAGAATCCTCTACTCCATCCCCTTTAGTTTGTTGTCACTGTTATGTTGTTTACTCTGAGCCAAAGTCATTTCTTTTCTATTCCACATACCTATTGCTCCTTTGACAATGGGTTTCCAGGGCAGTATTGCAAATAATAAGCCCATGGTCAGAGCTCTCTTACTTGCCTCCCCAGATAATACCTCATTAGGAAATAGATCTTGGCCTTTCACTATGGAACGGGGGGATTTTGTAAAAAGCATCACTTTTCATGGCTCACAGAAGCCCATAGCTCACTGGAGGGAGATGATATTGCCAAGTGAATCCTCAGCTACTCTGTGGAGACCTGCAAGATGAAATTAGCAGTGTTAGCAGGTTAGTTAGCAGGTTAGCAGTGTGCTAGATGACTTGGTGTGCCTTGGGAGAGTCCACATTGATCATCTCTCTCCAAGGCCAGATTTGGTGACTTATGTGTATGTGTGTTAGTCACCCAGTTGTATCCAACTCTTTGTGACACCACAGACTGTAGCCCACCAGCCTCCTCTATCGATGGAATTCTCCAGTCAAGAATACTGGAGTGAGTTACCATTCCCTTCTCCAGTTGGTGACTCAGTTCAGCTCAGTTCAGTTCAGTCGCTCAGTGGTGTTCGACTCTTTGCAACCCCATGAATTGCAGCACGCCAGGCCTCCTTGTCCATCACCAACACCCGGAATTCACTCAGACTCATGTCCATCGAGTCCATGATGCCATCCAGCCATCTCATCCTCTGTCGTCCCCTTCTTCTCCTGCCCACAATCCCTCCCAGCATCAGAGTCTTTTCCAATGAGTCAACCCTTCACATGAGGTGGCCAAAATACTGGAGTTTCAGCTTTAGCATCCTTCCTTCCAAAGAAATCCCAGGGTTGATCTCCTTCAGAATGGACTGGTTGGATCCCCTTGCAGTCCAAGGGACTCTCAAGAGTCTTCTCCAACACCACAGTTCAAAAGCATCAATTCTTCGGCACTCAGCCTTCTTCACAGTCCAACTCTCACATGACCATGGGAAAAACCATAACCTTGACTAGATGGACCTTAGTCAGCAAAGTAATGCTATTGAATATGCTGTCTAGGTTGGTCATAACTTTTCTTCCAAAAAATAAGTGTCTTTTAATTTCATGGCTGCAATCACCATCTGCAGTGATTTTGGAGCCCAGAAAAATGAAGTCTGACACTGTTTCCACTGTTTCCCCATCTATTTCCCACAAAGTGATGGGACCAGATACCATGATCTTAGTTTTCTGAATGTTGAGCTTTAAGCCAACTTTTTCACTCTCCACTTTCACTTTCATCAAGAGGCTTTTGAGTTCCTCTTCACTTTCTGCCATAAAGGTGGTGTCATCTGCATATCTGAGGTTATTGATGTTTCTCAGGGTAGCCTGTAATTGGCTGGGAAAATTGGGAAACACTATAAATCAGAATTTCCTTCCTCTATTCTTTCCTTTCTGTCTTTCCTGCTTTTCCCAGAGCTGATGATTAAACATTTGCCACACCCAACCACCTCAACAGACTCTCCAGCGTGAAAAGTTCCCCAGACACAGCTGGGCAGAAACCAAGACTTGTTCACTGCCGGAGGCTCACTGTGAGAGTGGGCTGCCAGTTCTCTTCCCAGGGTAGCAGCACCAACTTTTTCCTGGCTTATTATTTCTGTGCAACTTATTCAGCCCAGTACCTATACCTTTAGCTTCTCACATATTCATCTGAATCATAACCAAGAAATTCCTGCAATGAAAGTAACTTGAGCCTGATTGTACTTGGTTATGAAAAGGAAAATTAAAAAAATCTTCTTCTCAATGATTTAATTATGAAAGATATTGAGAGGTTAGGAGCACAGTTGAAGGTTTTGAGAGCTAGAGGAGAACGGGAAGGGATTGCTTCTATTATTACATCTATTGTTTTCCTAAAACATGGTAAGCAGGACAAGTCCCAACATCTGTTTTAAATTCCTTTAATGTACGTCTTTAATTATTAGTGAATCAAAATTTTATTATTTAAACTCTTATCTTTAATGTACAAGAGAAAGATTTTGATGGAGGACGAAAGATATGGAGGAAACAGGGTTTGTGAGTATGGAGCTCCCAAATAAAACATTTCCCACTTTATTTTCTCATCATAATTCCTAGAACTAGCCTAGACTATATTAGTTTTGTCTGACTAGTATTTTAATTACACTGTTATACTTAAGTAGCATAAGAGTACAAATGAAAAGTAAAGTTTACTCCCCATCCTACTGTTCATAATTAATGGCAAAATTTCATTGTGTACCTTTCCAATCAAAAACAGAATATTTGAATGCTAATAGACTGTTGCATTTGTTGATTAAATATTCATTACAAGCCACAATAGTTTCAAAGAATGTTTTTCCAAGTATGCTTTTACTCAGACATACAGACATCAAACAATGTTCATTAATATTAAAAACCTGGCTAGTTTGCTGCATTAATTACAAAAGCCTGTGGTTTTGCTGCTTTCTCTTTGCATTTTTTTTTTTTCTTTCAAAGTAACCTGAATACAGTAGAGGAAATGCATAGGAAGTGAGAGTCCAGAGCTGACTTAGCTTCTCTTGGCAGGATTTTCTGCCCTGAAAGATACAGGATGCCAGAAGAGTGTACCCTGCCTACCTCCCAGGTCCTCCTACACCACTGGACTCATAAGACCAAACACCAGCTCTCCTCCTCTCAGAGCAAAGGACTCTTCAGTAGAGTCCTATCTACCAAGAATCTCACCAAATGTTCATAATGGCAGCCATCGGATATCTCCTCGCCAGTAATACTAGCGGCCTGTCCTCAAATGCTCATTCTTCCTCTCTCCCACTGTTTGATTTATTGGACCACAAGGGTTATGTTGCCAGGGCGTCTGCTTCAGGGCCTCCCACTTCCCTCTCCCAGGGCCCTGCAGCTTGAGATTCCTCCAGGTGAAGAGGAAAGGGTGGGGTTCTGATCCTGTCGAAGTGGCCTTTGCTGCCTTCACTTGTTTACTCATAGCCTCTGGACAGTTCTCCTGTCAGGAGAGGTGGGCGTGACCAAGTTCCTAGCTAAGGGCTCCTGTGTGGCTGGGGGACCTCTGCACAGGTATTGTTTCCATTGTTACAATCTCATCTGTCTCAGCAACAAAGCATCTACTTCGGGGCCTCTAGCCTTTGCTACCTCATTGCTCCATCCTTTTCTGGGTAACTCTCAGCTTCCTTGTGACACACAGGTCCTAAAGCCGCAATGTACTGTCACTCAGTCAAGTCCGACTCTTTGCAGCACCTTGGACTGTACCCCACCAGGCTCCTCTGTCTATGGGATTTTTCAGGCAAGAATACTGGAGTGGGCTGCCATTTCCTTCCCCAGGGCATCTTTCTGACACAGGGATTGAGCAGTATCTCTTGTGTCTCCTGCACTGACAGGTGGATTCTTTACCACTGTGCCACCTGGGAAGCCCAAATAGCCCTAACCTATTTGATATTACGTTCATCTTTTTGCATCTTGTTGAATTCACTCATACCCTTAAGCACCTGAAGGCTTTCCTGGAGGCTCAGTTGGTAAGGAATCTGCCTGCAGTGCAGGAGACCTGGGTTCGATCCCTGGGTCGGTGAGATTCCCCTGGAGAAGAAAACGGCAACCCACTCCAGTATTCATGTCTGGAGCGTCCCATGTACAGAGAAGCCTGGTGGGCTACAGTCCAAGGGACCGCAAAGTGTCAGATACAACTGAACGCATGACTGAACACAGAGCCTCCGAGAGCGGCCGTGAAGATTAAATTCGCCATAGTGAAAACAGTAGCTGAACCACATCTACGTGGTTCTTGTCTGGAGTTTGTGCTGATTTTCACTGCCTCACCCCCTCCTCAACACACTAGTCTAAGGATTAGAATTTAGAGAGAGAGACCTTAGTTCATTCTGGCTTCAAACAAGGACATTTATTCATTCAATAAATATTTATTGAGCACTTACTGTAAGTCAGATATTGTTCTAAATGCTAGATATATGGAAGAAGATTCTCAATCCTCCTTAGCTTCCCCATAGTACAACTGAAACAAGAATGGAATGTTTACATAAGAATAGATGTTACTAACAGAGATGTAAAAACAGAGAACCCAAGAAATTGAAATTATTTGGTTGACAAGATACACTTGATCTCTGTGTAGATCATGTATCAGACCAAATGTGAAATCTCAGCCTGGATTTTAGATCTAGCACTTGGGAAACCACTTACATAAATCTACTGCCTTCAAAGCCTAAACCCCTTTGCTCAAGTCTCAAAGAAAGATAACATTTCCTTTCCTTACAGCTGAAATCCTGTCTTACTCTGCCTTACTCTTACTTTGCAGGAGGCAAAGTTGATATAAAATCATCATGTATTATTTGGATGCTCTATAGCCTGTCTTTCTTTTCTTCTACTTGATCTAAGAAAGATTTAAAAAAGATTTGTTGGTCTTCCATTTCTAGTTATCTTTCTTTCAACTTCTACTTGTATTTGTATGCCTATTTTTATTGTTTGCTTTAATATATAATATATTTGGTTCATAAAAGCAGCAGCTTCTTCTTTGTAGAACGAAACCACGGCCAAGAAAAATAGCTGTCTTGGTTCTGTTTAATGATTTCTGATGTGAATTATACTTTGATAATATTTTGATTCTTGCTTCCTTTATGTTCTCAGTTTTTAAAATATACTTATGCATCCTTTTCATTTTTGAGTCACATTTTTGATGTCTTTTTGAAATAGCATATAAATGAATTTTGTTTTCCATGAAATATTTTTCTTCTAAGAGGGTAGGTAATATAAACATCAAAAAAATGTAAGACATCTTAGGTTACAAACTTTGTCTCTCATAATTTCTGTTGCTCCATTATATTCTCACATTTAAATTTTTTACATGTGAGAATACAAAGGTTTTTAAATGCCTTTATAGTAAACCTATTTTTGTCACGATGCTTCAGTTCAGTCACGATGTTTCAGAGTCAGTCCTGTCTGACTCTGTGACCCCATGGACGGTAGCACTCCAAGTTTTCCTGTCCATCACCAACTCCTGTAGCCTGCTCAAACTCCTGTCCATCAAGTCAGCCATCCAACCATCTCATCCTCTGTCACCCCCTTCTTCTCCTGCCTTCAGTCTTTCCCAGCATCAGGGTCTTTTCCAGTGAGTCAGTTCTTTGCATCAGGTGACCAAAGTATTGGAGTTCAGCTTCAGCATCAGCCCTTCCAACAAATATTCAGGACTGATTTCCTTTAGGATTGACTGGTTTGATCTCCTTGCAGTCCAAGGGACTCTCAAGAGTCTTCTCCAACACCATAGTTCAAAAGCATCAGTTCTTCAGTGCTCAGCTTTCTTTATGATTCAACTATCACATCCATACATGACTATTGGAAAAACCATAGCCTTGACTAGATGGACCTTTGTTGGCAAAGTAATGTCTCTGCTTTTTAATATACTGTCTAGGTGCTCACAAAGTAGTGATTCTAGAAGTGTGCTCTGAGGACCCATGGTGGTCCCTGAGACTATTCAGGAAGTTCATGAGGTCATAACCATTTTTGTAATATTACTAAGATATTCTTTTGTGGTACTGACATTTGTACTAAAGTGCAAAAGCAATGATGCCTTAGCAAGAATCAAGGCAGTGGCACCAAACTGTGCTGTTAGTTATTGTATATTCTCTTTAGTGATAAGGGAAGGAACACCAGGCATTTTTGCAGCACACCTGCGTATGATGACTGACTTGAGGAAAAAGACCTGGGGCAATTGTTTGAGTAGCAGACTGAACCAGCCACTTCATGAAGCACTCCCTTTTCTCTTGAAAGAACAACTAAGAGACAAGCTATGGTAAATCAAACTTCAGTATTTGTCAGGCATTGTCTTTCAAATGGACTGAATGAAATTTCTTTTCAGGAGAAGAACTCACTCTATTTGTTGGCAATAATAACATTCAAACTTCCAAGTGAAAAGTTAGAGCTCTGGAAAACTTTTAAATGACCACTGTGACCTCATTAGCAATTTGTAGAAAAATCCAATACTTGGATTTTTTGATGATATCAGTGTTGATATTAATGAATGTGATCTTTAAAATTTGTATAATGAAATGTGTAACATTTGGAGATCTGTATAGCTCAGGGACACAATATATTTTCAAATGATTAATGAATGAAGTTATAATAATAATATATAGGTGGAGATCCATCCAAAGTGTAAGAAGACTAGTGGATTTGGCTATAACTGAGTATGAAAAGTTATTTAATATGATTTCAATTTCCATATCACAATTAACCTTTAAAAACTACCACATGTTAAATTTGGGTGCAGTATTTTTAAAATATCCACAATTGTCTGAAATGGCTTATACTCTTTTCACCACTACATATCTGAGGGATGATAGCTATTTTTCACACACTTCAACCAAAATAGCATATTACAACTAATTGAATGCAGAAGTAAATGTGACTGCTTCTGTCTTCTACTAAGTTAGACATTGAGGAGATTTGTAACAATATAAAATAGGGTCAGTCTTTCCAGAATTTTCTTTGCTTTGGAAAATAGAGGGCTCTTTTCTCACAAAAATATGCTTCTTATGTTAACATGAAATGGGATTAAAAAAAGATGTAGAAATGTTTTTGTTAAACTCTAATTTCTAGTATCGTAAATGTTGATAAATACAATCTATATATAAACAAAGTCTTTTGGGGTCTTGAGTGATTTTTAACAGTGTAAAGCCATTGTGAGACCAAGAAGTTTGAAAACGTTGTTATGCAGTATGAAACCTTATATGTTAAAAGTACTGCCAGAGTGTGAGCAAAAGTGAGTCTTTCTATAGACTTTGGATGGGTTAGCCCCCTTAATCTGCAAATCATTCTTTCTCTCAAGCATATCTCCTTGTGCGTATCATTCATTATTACTTGTTATTTATTCACTATCCTTTAGGGACACCAGTTATCCATGTTGAATCCCCATTTTCCATCCTCCTCATCCTTTCTCATCAGTTTTGCTTTCTTTTATACTTTATTCTATGGATTTCAAGTCTGTTATCGTATTTTATACACCTCTTGTTGAAACTTATGTTGCATTTTTATCCTGGCATTTTATCTCTTCTTGGCTTTCTGTTTCTTTTTTGCAAATAGTTTCCTGATAGTTTTTTTCTGGAATAAAATCTTATAAAAAAAAAGAGAACATTATTTTGGAAATTTAACTTTTCTCTAACTTCTAAAAAATTATTATGTAAACTTCTTAGGTTCAGGCTGGATTTTCCTTTTGTCTTCCCTTTTCATGTTTGTCTTTGTTAATTTTTAATTAAGTTGTTTAAAAATTTATTTGTTTTGTTTCCAAAAGCACAGTACTTGGCTGAGGTAACACTGGGCCTGCTCACTGCCTTTTCTGTGTCAGTCCCTCCTGTCCCCAAATCCACACCCGAAAGGTACAGGAACACGTGAGAAAAAGTGAAAATGAAAGCCTTAGTCACTCAATTGTGCCAGACTCTGCGACTCCATGGACTATAGCCTGCCAGAATCCCATAGAATTCTCCAGGCAAGAATACTGAAGTGGGTAGCCATTCCCTTTTCCAGGGGATCTTCTGACATTTAATACACTGACGTTGTATTAAGTCTTAATTCAATGTCCAACTTCCTGTGAACTTACCTCTAGTTCAAAACTACTTTACCAATAGTCCTTTTTCTTTTTCTCCATAATCTGATTCTTGGTCCTGTCAATCAATATTAAGTCATGAGAAACTGTAATTCTTGGCTTATACTTTATAATAAATATATCCACTTCTACCCTACCTACAACCATTTACTTAGGAGCTACGATTATTAACTGTGCCATTACCATTACCCCTCATCTGCCTCCTCTAGGGATCCTTAATGTTAACCTATACCTCTGATGGGAATAATCTAATGCTTGAGAGCAAGGTTAATGAACAGATTATTCAGGTTGCCCAAGAATTCATCACACCTTGAGATGCATCCTGAGAAATTTGTTTTCAATATAATTCAACCTGTCTATATTTAGAGTCAGCAAAGATTCACCTCTAGATATTGGCAATGGGTTAGCTGACAGATTTAGTGTTTAGTGTTGATATGAGTTTTTTCTCTTTTTTCTGTTTCTTTATAAATACTCTAATGGATATTGGGAAACAACATAGTAGAGACTAATAGATTCCACTTTGAAATTTTTGGCAATATTAAACCAGTCTCCAAGTTACTATAACTCCGTGTGTGTGTGTGTGTGTGTGTGTGTGTGTGTGTGTGTGCGTGCATGTGTACATGCAGTCAGTCACGTCTGACTCTTTGTGACACCCCTGGACTGAAGCCCACCAGGCTCCTCTGTCCATGGACTTTTCCAGGCAAGAATACTGGAATGGGTTGCCATTTGCTACTCCAGGGGATCTTCCTGACGCAGGGATTGAACACGCATCTCTTATGTTTCCTGCATTGGCAGGCTGATTCTTTACCACTGTCCCACCTGGGAATCCTATGAAATAGTCCTACAGTTTCTTCTACTGAAAATAC
>SJYC01140160.1:0-10558 GCA_006408675.1 Madoqua kirkii | reverse complement strand
GGTGGAGAGGGCTGACAGAACCTGGTCTACTGGAGAAGGAAATGGCAAGCCACTTCAGTATTCTTGCCTTGAGAACCCCATGAACAGTATGAAAAGGCTACTAGCAAGGCACTTATCAAACTCCTTCCCAAAGTGATTCAATCCTTTTATACTTCTCTGGACACTATATGAGGTTCCTGTGGTTCTACATTCTTACCAACCATTAGTACTGTTAAAGTTTTTGACAGATTTGTAGGTATGAAAACATATCTTTCTGTGGTTTCAAATTGCAATATATTGGTTAGGTTTCTCATCTCTTTGTATGTTTTTGAAAGCATGAGTCTTTCTCTGTGAAACTCTGATTATAGCTTTCACCTTTCGAAAACTAGGCTGTTCGTCTTATAGACTTGTAGAAGTTGTTGTCTAGATATGAAACCCTGTCAGTTAATTGCCTTTAATCTCCCCATTTCCACTAGTTTATTTCTGGAAGTCAATCAATAAGGTTAACTTTCTATAGGAACTTTCACCAACATGCTTTCCTAATTGTCTCAGAGTTCTTTTCAGAATCTGGCAGGTAAAATTTTTAAAGACACTTGAACACAATTAATACAAGTAAACATACTTTTTCTTTCATTCTCACCCCATAGTTAGGGAAAGTGCCGGAAATGAATGAGTCCAAGGATCAAAAGTTTTCAACAGAATCTTAGTTGAGGAATTTTGTTAATTCACTGTTCCTCTTTATATCTTTGGTTTCAGAGCACAATTAAACATACATATATTTTATATTCATGAGTAGCCTTAATTCCCCTAATTATACCAGCTCTGAACTGTAGCAGTAACAGAAGGTATCAGGGGAGGGCAGGGAGAATGTGGAGCCAGAGGCAGGAAACTTTATTGATGTTGCCTCTGTCTATAGGGTGTATCATATTTTTAGGAAGAGGAGGGAAAAACGCATTCTGAACTGGTTTCAGTTACTTATGTTACAAAGGGGATATCCATGCCTAGAACAGCTTTCATGGATTTATTTGCCAATTGACATAAATTAAAACCAGACCAAACATCATTCCAAATCTTGTTTTTTCTTCCAGTGATTTCCCTGTCTTCTCCCCAGTTCTCTCTACCCCACCCCAAACCCTTCTTCTCTTGATGTCTTTAAAAATATGTATTGCTTTGCATACATTTTCTGCTTTCTCAAGAAAACATTTTCCCATTCCATTCTGCCTGAGGGAACGTTTTCTTCTCTCTTTCATTCCTTCATTGTAATCCTCTCAATTATCTATGAGTCTCTGCCTCAAATCTCTAATAAACATTTGGAAAGAGGGAGAGGGCTCAGGCTTGTTGATTGAGTGGTTTTGATGTTTTTGGTTTTTCTTTTTTGAGACCAGGAAACTTCAGTTTAAGTCTAACATCTTCTTTTAAGAAAACATCCTTTTCATATTAAGGCAGTCGTTTACATTTGGGGTCAGTTTAACAACAAATGAGAACTCCTTAAAATCATAAAAACTTCTAAAGCACAAAAGCTTATCCAGCTCTGGAGAGACAGCCTGCAATGAGGGAAAAAATAAAGAACATTGTCCTTATTAAAACCTGTGTTCAAAACGCAGTTTTTCTATTCCCAGGGTAGGGCCTCCCTGTTAGCCAATGCGTAGCTATGTTGTAGAGAGCTTCCCAGGTGGAGCTAGAGGTAAAGAACCCACCTGCCAATACAGGAGACATAAGAGATGCAGGTTCGATCCCTTGGTTGGGAAGATGCCCTAGGGGAGGGCATGGCAACCCGCTCCAGTATTCTTGCCAGGAGAATCCCATGGACAGGGGAGCTTTGTGGACTACAGTTTACAAGGTCGCAAAGAGTTGGACTTGACTGAGTGACTAACTTTCACTTTTGCATGTTGTGGAGATTTACAATAAGCTGAATAAAAAGCAAATGTTTCCTCGTTGTTCTAGTTAAAGTTATAACTTACACTTGATCTTAGCCAAAAGGCCAAGAAGCGATTAGAGTTATAACTTAAAGTGAAGGAAATTAGAAGGATGATGGGACTAGGAGGTGGATAGAAAATGAAGAAACATATCAGCAGAAGCATTAACTGGGAAGCTCTGAACATCAGCAGCTACAGCAACTCCAGGCAGCAGGCTTGGAAATGAATCAGCGAAAACCATTACTAGTCCCATGACAGCTCTTTATCTGAAGGAGAAATGGTCCCCCTATCAACAGCCGAACCTTGCCCCCAGTCAGACAGCTAATGTCCCAAGGAAAATGAGGACTCTTTTTGGAAGGGAATGAGGGTGCCTGATAGCCAAAAATCAATGAGAGCTGTCTACACATGTTATTAGACCTAATTTCATTCCCTCAGTCTTGATTTTACTTAAATTTCCTAAAATATAATTCCAAGGAGGAAATTCTAGAGATATACCTTCTTCATGTGAAATACAACAGTCAACCATCCATAATGACCCAGTTCTTCTGTCTGCTCAAATCTTAACATCCTTGAAGTTTCAATAAATCATCACCTCCTCCATGAAACTTCCCTTTGCCATCCCAAATTGAAGGATTTTCCTCTCTCAGAGCAACACCAACCCAAACTGACACCAATACTGAACATACACATGTTGCAGTCCTAGCTATTTGCACAGTATGTGTGTGTGTGTGACACAAAAACCTTATAAAATACTTAGCCTTAATATGTATGATATTGTATGAATATGTATGATATTGTATACTTAGCCTTAATATGTATGTATGATATTTTAAGCTTCTAATTATTTAGTCAGCACTAAATAGTCATACTAAAATGATTTCACAATCCATTGATGAGTTTCACAATCCAGTGAGTTTCAGATAGTTTGAAAAATATCAGAGTAGTAATGGAATGTGGACTATAGACATAAAAGAACCAGATTCAAGACTTGGCTCTGTCACTTAGCTGTGTGGGCTTAAACAAGTCACTTTACCTCTCTGAGATTCAGACTGTATCAAACAGAAATCATAACAAACCCTTTCTTCTACCTAAAATGTCTGTGAAATGATACACAAAAAGCAAATAATAACATATTGCCAGAAAAATAGTAATGTTAACTATTATTAGTATTAAGTCCTTAATAAGTGACAGAATTGGAATCAAAGATTAGAAGACTGTGAAGTGGGAAGAAAAATGTAAACTCAAATGCAGTAATTTTACGTCATCTTCAAATGGACAGGATCTGTCTACAAGCCTCAGATGACTTCATTACTATTGGAAAACCCAGGAAAGGAAAGTCATGTGTATAGACTATATAGAGCTTTTCTTTTTAGTCAGATTATCTGAATAGTTCTCTTTCTTGATCCTGACATAAATAAGGATGGAGAGTGACCTGGAGTTTGGAGTTTTCAAGGTTATAAACGTCTTCATGTACCCATCATCTTCATTCCCATTCTCCCCATGCATGTGGCCAGTCCTGTTTCACTTATTCTCTGTCTCCACTCTCTGTATCATAGTCCACCTAGTAGCTCAAGCTAGAAACTTGGCCTCACTCCTCAACAACCCAGTCTCTATCTCTTAACAACCAATTCTGCCTTCAAAATATTTGTGTTCACACAGACATTGCCCTAATTCAGACTTTGCTCAATTTGCCTTGAACTGTAATCATCTTTTAAATGGTCTTCCTGATAATCTCCCATCCTCAAACCCACTTTCTGCTTCCTACTGTGCTCCCTGAGTATTCTTTCCAAAACATAGATCAATTTTCATGTAACTGTTTGTATCTCCCACTTCTGTCACCAACCTGGGCTTATATATGATCCATGGTTCCCTAAAGCCTGAAAGATGATCTTCCAAATTTCTTTAATATTACATTTGAGGCTCCCTACAAATGAACCCTTGGCAACTTTTCATTCTTGCCTCCTGCGATCCACACACCCTCAGATTCTTCCTGGCATTTGCCATCCAGTGAATGAATCACACTCAATACTCTGCGCTTGCAGAGTAGAATTCCCAGCCTAGAATTCTCCTGTTCTTGTTTTCTGTATGGAAAATTCCTATCTGTAATTCAGGTCTTATCTCATCCATTTATTTAACAAACATTTGTAGAGCACATAAATGCTCAAAAATTCTTTTCAGCAGTGGGGTATGAAGATGAAGAGAGAGTTCTTACCCTCAAGGATCTCTGTCTAATGGAGGAGTTGTGAAGCCCTGGGCAGGATTAATCACTGTCTTCCCCATGCTATCCAAATACTTTGTACATGACTTTGATTGATGCCTTTATCACTTTATACCATAGCTCTGTGCTTATATATCTATGTCTCTCACCAAATAGCAAATGCTTCAAAAACATGAATATCTTTCAGATTCTCTCAATCCCACAATCCATCCCAGGGCCTGAGAACCCCTAAAAAATGTCCACTCTAGGAACAAGAGTATAAGCCATGTAAAATGGAATAGTGTGATCAGAGATTGCTTTAATCAGGACCCATATTATCAGCTCCAGTAGGCTCTTTAAGTCTTCATGATAAAAGAAAGAGTAGGAAAGACAGGTGATTCACATGACTTAGAAATGAGTACATATTATATTCCACACAACTTTTCTTCTCCCCTCTGTCCATTTTTCAGTTTTTATAATTGTGGAGGGACTGGTATGGGGGAAAAATGTCAAGTGTGGCCAGATAAGAGACTCATGCTCTCTAGGAACAAGAGTATAAGCCATGTAAAATGGAATAGTGTGATCAGAGATTGCTTTAATCAGGACCCATATTATCAGCTCCAGTAGGCTCTTTAAGTCTTCATGATAAAAGAAAGAGTAGGAAAGACAGGTGATTCACATGACTTAGAAATGAGTACATATTATATTCCACACGACTTTTCTTCTCCCCTCTGTCCATTTTTCAGTTTTTATAATTGTGGAGGGACTGGTATGGGGGAAAAAATGTCAAGTGTGGCCAGATAAGAGACTCATGCTCTGAAAGTGACATTAACCTAATATTTGTTATTGGGTCATATATCTTAAAATATCCATGTAAATAGGAACTGCCTAGAATTCTAGTATTTTACTACTAATAATAGTGTTAATATCATCTCAGCAGGTATGATTCCCAAACTACAGTAATTATAATTTACTTGACTAACAGCCTACATTCCTATAATGTATTAAAACCAGATTATTCAGAACAACATTCAAAACAGAACATGGAGTTTTCAAAGGCCACTTCCCTCAGGATCTCAAAATGTATTAGTAGTATCTCCATTTTTTAAAAAGTAAGATTTCCTATAAAATTGAGAGTCCAGAAATTAATCTATACATTTATAGTCAATTGATTTTCAACAAGGATGGTAAACTACTCAATGGGAAAAGAATAATATCTGCTACAAATCATACTGACACACTGGATATACACATGCAAGAAAAAATGAAGCCTGACCCTTATCTCACACCATATATAAAAAGTATGGTATATCAAAGACATAAAACTCTGAAAAAAAAAGATAGAGATATGGGGATAAATCTTCATGACCCTGGATTTGGCAAAAGATTCTTACTTATGATACCAAGAGTGGGAATAACAAAATTGAAAATAGATTAAATGGATTTCATCAAAATTAAAACCTTTTGTGCATCAAAGGATACTACTAAGAACGTAAAGACAATCTGTAAAATGGAGAAAATACTTGCAAATCACTTATCTAATAAAAATCTAGTTTCTAGAATATAAACAACTCTTAGAATTCAGCAACAAAAAAGGCAAAAAAAAAAAAGCAAAGCCCAATTTTTAAATGTGCAAAGGACTTGAGTAGATTTTTCTTTTCTGAAAGAAATGGACATACAAGTGGCCAAGAAGCACATGAAAAGATTTTATAAATCTTTAGTCAGTAGGGAAATGCAAAGGAAAATAATAATGAAATACTATTTCATACCCATAAAGATGAGCTATAATTTAAAACAAGCAAAAAAATGTTTTTTAAACACATGAGTTGGTAAAGATGATGTAAAGAGCCTGGTAGAAGTATGGTAGAAATGTGAAATGGTGCAGCTGCTGTGGAAACCCATTGATGGTTCCCAAATAGAAACAGAACCAATAGGACATATGAATAAATTTGTTATAAGGACTTGGCTTACTCAATTATGGAGGCTGAGAAGTCTACGATCTGCCATCTGTAAGCGGAGACCACAGAGAGCCTGTGGTGTGATTTAGTCTGAATCCAAAGGCCTGATAACCAAGGGAAGTGCTGGTATAGATTCCAGTCCACAGAATCTGGAGCACAGCACACTAGAGTAGATCAATGTGCCGGCTCAGCAATCAGGCAGGAGGAGCAGAGTTCTTCCTTTTCCCACCATTTTGCTCTATTCAAGTCCTCAATGGATTGGATGATGACCACCCATATTGGGGAGTGCAACCAATTTAGAGTCCACTAATTCAAGCGCTAATTTAATCCAGAAACACCCTCCCAGACCCACTCAGAAATAATATTTAGATAAATATCTGGGCACTCTGTGATCCGGTCAGGTTGACACACAAAGTTAACCATCACAATAAGTTTAACGTAGAATTACTGTATGACTCAACAGTTCAGAAGAATTGAAAACAGGTGTTCAAATGAAAACTTGTACGAGAATATTCATACAGAAATATTCATAAGAACCGAAAGGTAGAAATAACTCAAATGTCTACCAGCTGATAAGTAGGTAAACATAATGTGGTATATCCCTAAAAGTGGATATTATTTAGTCATAAAAGTGGATGGAATACTGACACATATACCACATGAACCTTGAAAGCATTGTGCTAATTGAAAGAAGCCAAGAACAGAATACCGCATGTCGCTTGATTCCATTTACCTGAAATATTCAGAATAGGAAAACCCAAAAGATAGAAAGCAGATGATGATTTCTGGAGGTTGGAGGTAGAGAGAGGAATGGAGTGACTTCATGGGTGTGTGGTTTCCTTGGAGGTGCTGAAATTGTTCTGCAAAGAGGTGATGATTGCACAACATTGTGAATCTCCTCAACATTACTAATGGCAAAGTTTATGTGTCATTTACCACAATACAAAAAGTCAAGATTTCCTAAAATGTTTCTCTGGCCTACCGTTCCCAGTCTCCAACCTGAAGCTGCTGCGAAGAGATTTTCTTCGATTCTAAAACAGTCCTCAGCCAAACACCTTTATCACCGTACCTCAATTCTCCCATGTATAATTCTAAAAATAGCTGATAATTGTGTGCCAGGAATATTTTGTTTATTTCTTAATTACTTTAAAAAACTCCTATTATGTTACACCCTCTATATAACAAACTGGAGATAGCACAGTGAATGAGACAAATGAGAAATCTACTCCCAAAGAACTTAGATCACAGGAAAAAGACAGGCAGGAAGTAGATAAATGAAATAGATAATTTTATGAGCACTCAGTGTTATGAGGATGATAAAACAGAGTGTCATGATGGAGAAGGATAGGGAGGGGGGAATCTACTTGAGTTGAGATTCTAAATGCAGAAAAGAGCTAATTAGGAGAAACCTTCCAAGCAAAAGGAACTCACGTACAAAAGTCCAAGGCAGGAAAGGCTCCAACTTGTTCAGAAAAGGCTACAGTGGCTGAAGTAGAGTAAATGAGAAGTGTAGTTGTGCATCAGGTCCTATAAAGCCTATAAGTTTATTGGGAAGCCACTGGAAGGCTTTAGGAGAGAGAAACCACGATCCAATTGATGATTTAAAAAGACCACCACTCTGGCTGCTGTGCGGAGGCTCTGTAGGATGCAGAGTGGAAGTGTGGAAACCAGGTAGGACAGAGTTGTGTTAGATTTCACATGAGAGACAGTGGTGGCCACAGCTGGGTGGGAGTTGCGGAGACAGAAAAATCACCCAGGACGCCTTGCCCTGTCTCCCCTTCTCAAATTTTTTTTTTTTTTTGGCCACTCCTGCCTTTTGGACATCATATGCCAAACCCAGTCTCGGGACCTTGCCTCATCAGACTTTCCTCCCACTTTCTCAGCAGGACCTACCCTGTCCTGGTCTCTGTGTGAGGGCAGAGAGAGGCAGAGGTATGAGCACATCCATGAACAGCAACAATAACAAGAAACACAAGAAAGCACAGTAGCAAGATTTCTTCTGTTTTCTAGAATGTGGGCTCTGTTGCAAATACACTGGTCCAGACACTTCCTGTTTACAGAAGGAGATCCTGCAGTTCAAAGCAGAGCTGGCTTTAAAGGAGGCATGGCCTCTGACGTGATTCCATGCGGGCAGTCCCACAGACCACAACTTGGAAAGCAGTTTATTTATCCCATTATCAACAGGGAGGGCAGACTGGGTGCCCAACTTCTGGTCACCTCAAGTTTTCTTTCTGCTCATTCTCAAACTGAACCAGAGGCAGGTAAACTAGACAAGGAACCCAAATTAGAGAATTTGAAGGAAGGGAAAATGACATTCATCAAGATATGTCCTGGTAAACAAAACTTCTTCACACTTCAGCTTCCTTGGGGAAGGCCCAAGTTTTTAAAGGAAGATGCTTCACATGGATCCTGTGTTTAAAGAAAAATATAACTTTGGTGTAACAAGAAGTCAACAGCCTAAAAAGTAAGAAGAGAGGGAGCTGGGGGCTACAGGAGGCTACCAATTATACTTATTTCAATGTATATAAAAAAGTGGAAAACAAGAGAGGCTGAAAGCTGGAGAGCTCCAATAGATATTTGCAGAGGTTCGGAAGTGTGGCAGTCAGAGGGACAAAGGTCACCCTAAATTTTCTTAAATTTATAAGCAGATAGCCAGACAGCATGTGCAGGCTATTGAGTAAAAGAAGCAGTAATCTAAGTGGGTTGAACATACAGGTTTAGCATTGTAATAGAATAGCATTTACCGGCAGGTTAATCTAACATATATAGCTAATGGAGTGCATAATCATGACTATGCTTTGGGGTAATTAGGCATAAATGGTAAACAGTTTACATAATTAAGCATAATTGGTTTTACCTTTACTAACTGAACACATTTTAGCTTTTCTTTTCTCACTTTAAGTTTTCCACATCCATTCTGCTATTAGAAGGGCTAATTTTCCCTAAGGAAGGAAGACCCAAACCAATTAATGTATTACTGTGAATAATCAGTTTCTCTCTTCTGCCTACTTCAAAGACTTTAGACAGCCTTTGTCCTTCGGAGAGGTTCCTTCTTGGTTAACAGTTATTGGGGCTTTCCTGTCTAGAAGGAGAAAGAAGAAAAGAAAAACTGAGACTAAAAAATTAGCGAAAAATTTGCAGAGGAAATTGTAGAGGTGTAATGGAAGGGAGTTGGATGACAGACAAAAAGAGGGTGCTTTGAGTGATGTATTATTGCATCAAGAAATATAAATAAAACCTTCAAGTTATTTTGAAATTTCTTTTGATGGCTAGATATTTATTATTATTATTTTTACCATGATACAGCTTTGAAACTGGACCACATGGATTTTGATTGTGTTGATGACATTTTAAGTGTTTTAACAATTGCCATTATCAAACACTGACACAAGTGTCTTTTAAAGGTCTCAGATCTTACTCTATAATCATCTAAATTCTATTTTCTGTCATTCCCAAACTATGTCAAGGCTAAGGACTCTTGTGTTCTATCCAATTCTCCTCTGTCAGTCTCTCTCACCCAGGATTTTCTTTTTCATATGTGGAAAACCTGGTACACAGAAAAGACTATTTACAGCTATTTGGCTGATTATAATTGCTGAAACCATAAGTACTAAAACCTAGGTTTCCTCATGTCTTTCAGTTCAGTTGCTTAGTCATGTCCGACTCTTTGTGACCCCGATGGACTGCAGCACGCTAAGCTTCCCTGTCCATCACCAACTCCCAGAGCTTGCTCAAACTCATGTCCATTGAGTCAGTGATGCCATTCAATTATCTCATCCTCTGTTGTCCACGTCTCCTCCTGCCTTCAATCTTTCCCAGCATTAGGGTCTTTTCCAATAAGTCAGTTCTTCACATTAGGTGGCCAAAGTATTGGAGCTTCATCATCAGTCCTTCCAATGCATATTCAGGACTGAATTCCTTTAGGATTTGCTGGTTTGATCTCTTTGCAGTCCAAGGAACTCTCAAGAGTCTTCTCCAACACCACAGTTTAACAGGATCAATTCTTTGGAGCTTGACTACTGGAAAAACCATAGCTTTGACTAGGTGGACTTTTGTTGGCAAAGTTATGTCTCTGCTTTTCAATATGCTATCTAGTTTTGTCATAGCTTTTCTTCCAAAGAGCAAGCGTCTTTTAATTTCATGGTTGCTGTCACCATCTATGGTGATTTTGGAGCCCAAGAAAATAAAGTCTGTCACTGTTTCCACTGTTTCCTCATCTATTTGCCATGAAGTGATGAGACTGGATGCCATGGTCTTAGTTCTCTGAATGTTGAGTTTTCTGAATGTTAAATTCTGAATGCTGAATCTCATGTCTTTAGGTTCAGTTTATAAATGGTATCATTTTACTTAGAAAACTAGAAATTTTATCTCAAAGAAAAATATAACTTTCTTATTTTGTATTAATTTTAATTATAAGTTTAACAGATTAGATGCTACTAAAGGGAATGTCTGGACAGACTGGTTCCAAATAGGAAAAGGAGTATGTCAAGGCTGTATATTGTCACCCT
>SJYC01140159.1:0-12492 GCA_006408675.1 Madoqua kirkii | reverse complement strand
ATGAGATGGCTGGATGGCATCACTGACTCGATGGACACGAGTCTGAGTGAACTCTGGGAGATGGTGATGGACAGGGAGGCCTGGCATGCTGGGATTCATGCGGTCTCAAAGAGTCGGACATGACTGATCGACTGAACTGAACTGGACTGAACTGAACTGAAAGGGTCCAGTAAAAATGTTAGTCCCTCAATCGTGTCCAGCTGTTTGCAACCCCATGGACTATAGCCCACTAGGCTCCTCTGTCTATGGAATTCTCCAGGCAACAATGCTGGCGTAGGTAGCCATTTTCTTCTCCAGGGGATCTTTCTGATCCAGGATCGAACCTGTGTCTCCTGCATTGCAGTCAGATTCTTTATCATCTGAGCAATTGGTAAGCCCGAAGGGTCCAACCCATTTACAAATTAATTAAAACATGTTAAACACTTTATGATGGGGTTTTGATGTGTCAACTTGGCTAGGCTACAGTTTCCTGGTTAATTAACCAAACATTAATCTAGGTGCTGCTGTGAAGGGATTTTGCAGATGTAATTAGCACCCTTACTCAATTCACTTTAAGCAAGGGAGATTATTCTGTGTGAGCCTGACTTAGTTCAAAAGCCTTAAAGGCAGAGCTGAGGCTTTCGCAGAAGGAAGAAAAAAAGGAACTCCTCCTGTGGACAAAGCTTTGGCCCATGTTTATGGAGTTCCAGTCTACATATGGTCTTCTCCCCTAAGGACTTTCCTAACCCCAGACCTCTTAGCCAGCGGCCACAATCACACAAGCCAATTTCCCTATGATAAACCACACACATGCATATCATACATTTTCCTGGATCTGCTTCTCAGATTGAACTCTGATACACAATTCAAACTTGTAAAGCTGATTCTCTCACAAACTTCGAATAGATGACAGGGCTGACTTATAAACCCTATGAGCAAAACTGATTATTCCAATAGAAGAAATGTTAAATTAAAACACACACACACACACACACACACACACACACACACACACAAAACAGGTTTTCTTAAGCTTGCAAAACTGTTTACAGAGCTAATCATGTTCTTACTTTTTTCAAATTTAGAAAATCACAAATCTAATAATAATTAAGCATTATAAATTAAAAAAACAAAGCAAAGATGCCAGCTTCTTGAAGTGTCAAATTTTCTCAAAGTTTCAAATGCCTAAAATAACTGATACAATCATCATGATAATCAAAACTTTTTTCTTAAAAGCACAAAGTATAATACTATAGGTTTAATTTATTCCCCTATATCTATATTTATTTATATAAGTCACCAAAATTGCAATGTTGCTTACCCAATTTTTAAAAAAATCATAAAATTAAAATTGGACTTGAATCAAGGTAAGAGAATTTATAACTCAGGCAAATGGTACAAACAACTGAACAGTAATCTCAGCCAGCCTAAAATATGCTCAAGAAACCTCATCTCACAAATGTGTCAGAGAGTTTTATAGACAAATACTTATGAGAAGTAGCTGAACATGAATTTCAGTTTGACCTAATAAGGTAAATTCTATTTGAATCTTCCCTGTTTTGACAGAGGAAAAACTTCCAAAAAGCTGGAGGTGTCTGAAATGAAGAGAAGGGGATGTCAATGAAAGGAAACAGGAGCAGAAAAGACAGGCCCAAGTTAGGGAACTGATCCAACAAAGGGCAAATATTTGTTATAACCTTCATGACAACTATAACACTGAGCTGACGCTGTACAAATGGAGGGCAAGGGAAATATTTAAGAAAGCTTCCTGTAGAAAAATCAGCAAAGCTTGGTGAGGTCACAGGAAAATTCTAGTGTAATTTGAGAAACGATACTTCAGGTCAGTGAATTGATTCTAAACCCTACCTATATCAGGGTTGAGACTCCATGCTTTCAATGCAGGGGATGTGGAGGAGGGCAGGTTTGATCCCTTGTCAAGGAACTAAGAAACCACATGCTGCAACTAAGACCTGGCCCAGCCAAATAAATAAGTAAATACTACCATACCTCAACTTTAGAAGAACTATGTCAGATGAAGTTATAGGGAATGGAGGGAAGGGAGGAAGAAAGGAAAAGAAAACCCAGCAGAAAAAGAAACTAACTCCTAAGGCTAAGGAAGAGAGGTCTGGAGTCTCAGAGGCCAGGAGAACCACAGATTCCCCCAACCACTTCCAGAAGAGGTGAAGCCACTGGGACCCCAAGAAAAGAAGCAACAACAACAAAAGCCTTGGGTTAAATGATCTAAAGAGAATTTTGCATAAAGCTTTGAGAATGTGTATTTAGAGACTGGTAGGAGTGACTGGTAGGAGTTTGCCAATAAAGGTCCGTCTAGGCTACGGTTTTTCCAGTAGCCATGTATGGATGTGAGAGTTGGACTATAAAGAAAGCTGAGCACTGAAGAATTGATGCTGTTGAACTGTAGTGTTAGAGAAGACTCTTGAGAGTCCTTTGGACTGCAAGGAGATCCAACCAGTCCATCCTAAAGATCAGTCCTGACTATTCATTGGAAGGACTGATGCTGAAGTTGAAACTCCAATACTTTGGCCACCTGATGTGAAGAACTCATTTGAAAAGACCCTGATGCTGGGAAAGATTGAAGCAGGAGGAGAAGGGGACGAGAGGACGAGATTGTTGGATGGCATCGCCGACTCAATGAACGTGAGTTTAAGTAAACCTCAGGAGCTGGTGATTGACAGGGGGGACTGGCGTGCTGCAGTCCATGGGGTCGCAGAGTCGGACACGACTGAGCAACTGAACTGAACTGAACTGAGAAGTGAGAGTAGCTAAAGATGTAAGAAAATTGGAAAGAGAGAGAAGAATTTTCCAGAATGTCATTAGATTCCCTTTAATTTTCTTTGAAAATTCAAATAAAGTCCTGAGCTACATTTTAAAGACTTTTTTTGGCTGGACTGTGCATCTAACTACAGCAGCAGCCTAAGTCCAGGCCACCAGGCAGCCTGGGGTTTATTCAGATCACATATTTTGGAAAGTGATTCACTTAATTCTTCAATGCAGAAATAGAGAAGAATACTTTCTGTTGCTGAAAAAAAATACAGATTTGTCAGTTGCTTTTTCCAGCAGAGCCAATCTGCTTTACACGGAGTCATCTTTATTCTTTTATTTGGAGACTAGGAACCTATTGTAGATATACTTCTCAAGGCAACACATTATGTAGGTTTCAAAGAAAATCTATAACACTGGTGATAGTGTCCATTTATTTAGTAAGTTATTCAGCAAACATCTGTGAAGAAGTTACCACATGCCCCAGCACTGGGATTAGGTTCTAAGATTAGAGAGATAAGACACAAACTCAGAAATTTGCAGGCTGGTGAGGAACATTGTGAATTGATTCCTCCAGTCATTTGGAAATTAAGTTAGCCGTAGCTATTAAAAGGAATACAAATTTCACCCAACTCAGTAAATCCGTGCCCAGAAATTTGACCAAATGAAATAATTTAAAACCTTTGACTCTTAATTTAATTTTTAATTAATTTCAACTTATTTGAAAATTTTAGTGTTGAATAACTTTAGTCGGCCAGATGTCAGTTCAAATCCTGTTTGTGCCATTTATAAGACTATGACTTAGCTTCCTGGAATTGTGCTATTGGTGATATAAAAATAAGGATTCTAGCACCTGGAGTCCTTGTAAGTCATCGTAATTAACCGAGACATGCAGAGTTTATCATTGTGTCTGGGACATGAAAATGCTTAATAAACAATAATGTCTCCTCTGAACCACAGAAAGGGTACATTCCATGTTGTTGTTTTGTCGCTAAGTTGTGTCCAATTCTTTGTGATGCCGTGGACTCTAGCCCGCTAGGCTCCTCTGTCCGTGGGATTCCCCAGGCAAGAATACTGGTATGGGTTGTCATTTCCTTCTCCAGGGGATCTTCCTGACACAGGAATAGAACTCCACCTGGCAGGTGGATTCTTTACCACTGTGCCACCTGGTAAGCCCTACATCTATACATGCAAATGAGGCTGAAAAGACATGTACTTTTTGGATTGTTTTTATTTTTTTAAATTTTAATTTCCTACAGTGTTGTTCTGTAGATGAAACTTCGAACCCAAGATTCTGAATTATGTTAATATATTTCATTGTGTTGGGGAATGTAATGCTTTTTCTTTCTCCAAAGGCAAGACACATTTGACACATAATAAGGAAAGAGCAATATTTCTTGGTATCCATGTACCCTTGTGCTTGGATGCTCAGCCTCACTACATTAGCCATGCAATTATTAGCCACTCAATAAACAATTATTGAAGATCTACAGTGGGCTAGATACTGGCCCATGGTTTCATTCTGAAAATGAAATTTTTATCCT
The DNA here is from genome assembly GCA_006408675.1 of Madoqua kirkii. Taxonomy (NCBI): domain Eukaryota; kingdom Metazoa; phylum Chordata; class Mammalia; order Artiodactyla; family Bovidae; genus Madoqua; species Madoqua kirkii. The sequence continues at coordinate 8,188 of SJYC01140159.1, read as the reverse complement.
CAAGGAGGTCTTGTCCTCAAGGGGTCTATTTCTGGTATTAACAGACAAATAAATCTATTATTACAGGACAAGTAAATCCTATCACAGAATTACATCCAGTGCTACTATGGGAGCCTGGAGGAGAGGCACCTAAACCAGACTGGTTGGTCAGAGAAGGCTTCCTGAGGTTGTGCTTAAGCCTAGTCTTTAGGATGATTAGAAGTAGTGAGATAAAAAAAAAAGCAGAAGAGTCATGCCAAGAGGAAATAAAAGTACACGCAAAGGTAAGGAAACAGCATGATTGATCATGGGCAGTCAAAAACAAGCGTTCCGCACTTCACGTTTGCATTCTATTTTCTGGAATTGTTCTTCAGATGAATTCAAACCAATTTTCTCAATTCCCAGATATTCTCACAAGACAAGAAAGGAAGACTTAACTCTGAAATTACCCCCAAATATTTCACCACTTTTGCTCCTTGATGTTGGCCTCTCTCTACGAAATACAGAACAAAGCAATGATTCAGAAGAGGAAGGAGGCAGAGCATCAACTAATACGTTGGTTTCTTGGCCATGTTAATTTGACAGAAGACTGACTCCATTGGAGGAACCAAAAGCACTGAACATTCACCCAAAATGATCTGTGCACTTTTCCTTTAGTGCCTTTCTCCTCCAATCATGAACTTTTCAGTTGCATTAAAGATAAGAAATAGGAATGGGTAAATGAGAACAACTGGCCAAAAAGGCATGTTTCTTGAAAATATAATAAATGGAGTCACATCTTGCACAGGGTTTAGTTTTAACAGTTAGAGATAAGACACAATGAGTGTGGTCAAAAGTACTCTTGAATATCTCATAAGCCACTCACAAAGAATAACGTGTATATTTCATATTGACAACCCTGTTCTTCAGTATTGTGTGTGTATAAATGTATAAGGCCTACAGTAATAAAAGTCTATAGTAAGTGGCACATATGCAAAATAACATTTAAACCATTTTTATGTAAATTATTTAGACGAGCACTTGGAGAGCTGAATTTAAAAACAAACATATGATGGGTCTATACTTTATAAATGCCTGTAATATGTAATATTAGTCTAGGAATTTAAGATCCTTGTAGGCCTACGAACTAATTCCAGCAGAAAGAGCACTGGACTTGGAATCTGAAGACCTGGGATCAAGTCCAGCCTCAGTCACTTATTAACACAAAGGTCCTAAGGGTTTATAAATCCTTTGGTGTCAAAGCCTTTTGTAGTGTTTTGCCAAGACGGTAAACATTCACGTTTCTGTTTGACATTTGATGTACTGGCCCCATGCACCAGACATGGATATGAAAGAACACTGGGCAGCTCAGCCAGGAACCCTTGACTTCTACCCCTTTCTATGCTTAGTAATCAGATCTAATCAAGAATCTTTTTATTTCCCTTAAGTACCTTCACTCATTCTCTTATTTACTTAATACATGTTTAGACTACTTTTAGAATGGACTGTTCTTAAAAAATATAACACAATCTTTAAAGAGAATTAAAGAGGTTTCCCCACTTTATATATGGGATGAAAAACAGCCACAGGAATCACGTGTGTGATAAGTTGACCACAAGTTATTTTTCAGATAGCAAGTCTTATTCAGGATAGACAATGACTGGGTTCAAAAATTAGGGAACAGAGCAAACTATGAAGTGTTAACCTCTCTGCCAAATTGGATGTCTCAGGTCCCCTCATCTGTGGATCCCTCAGAACTTAGGAAAACCAGCTAACTTGAATCTTAACCTCTACACACTCTAGCAGAGATAGCCCTTTTTATATGAATGGCTATATTTCATTTTTAAAAGGTGGTTGGTAAACTGGGTTCCTTTGGGGATTTCTACAGTATCATGGGTCTGTTTTCCAAATAATTCAGGCTCAATAAACTGCCAACTGTGCTTTGTCATTTGATTTTGTTTTTCAAGTATGGGTAATTTAATCCATATGTTGCTCATTCATAAAAATCTCTACAATGCAGTTTAAGATATTTTAAGAGCCACTTGTTTTCCCAGGAGATACTGAGGCTTACTTAATACTTTTCTAGAAACTATTTTTAAATCAGATTTCAAAACAGGAGGCTCTCTTTTTCTTATGCAATCTGGATCCTGAAATTTTAGGTTGGGTTTGAAAAGTGATTCCAAATGTTGGGTCTTGTATTTTGTTTGTAGACCACTTGCTCTGAGACCCATTTCAGTGGATAAGTCATCTCAGCTTTGTATGGAGCTTAAAATCTCTTTCAAGGGAAGAATGGTGACCAAAGAATGCACGCAATATTAGTCAGATCCATTGCACAACTTGTTTTAGGAGCAGGCATCCCAGGAGCTAATGGAAAGATCCTAAATTTCCTTCCATGTGTGCTGACTGTATTTTCCCAGGGAACTAAGGTTTCATTTAGAAAATTACTTTTTTTAGGGTTCTAATTATGCTGCTGCCCTGGACGGTTGACTCACATCATGCAGACATGAAGTGGCACGTCTGTTGCAGCAAGAAGAATCCTCTCCCAATGGATGTGGCTCAAATTTTAACTTCAGAGAAATTGTTTCGCTTGCAGGCAAAGGCTTCCTTCATGATGCCAATTCAGAAGCTCTGCCTTATTTCCTCCTCTTTCCAACTTTAATCTTCAGAAAGATAAAATCTGCCTCAAGAACAGAACAGAAATCTGTGCTCACCCCCATGTCCGCCTGCATCACGGTCACCCTCCTCTTTCTTTGGTCTCAAAACAGCTGTCTAAATACATTCACTTCTACATTGCTAATTGCTGGGGAAGCTGAGAACTCCAAGGCTGCACACGCAGCTTTGTTTTCCCTTGCCATTTTAAAAAAAGGAGAGCTAGTCTTTTAACTTGGAGAAGCAATGGCACCCCACTCCAGAACTCTTGCCTGGAAAATCCCATGGATGGAGGAGCCTGGTGGGCTGTAGTCCATGGGGTCGGTAAGAGTCAGACACGACTGAGCGACTTCACTTTCACTTTTCACTTTCACGCACTGGAGAAGGAAATGGCAACCCACTCCAGTGTTCTTGCCTGGAGAATCCCAGGGACGGGAGAGCCTGGTAGGCTGCCGTCTATGGAGAAGCACAGAGTTGGACGTGACTGAAGCGACTTAGCAGCAGCAGCAGCAGCAGCAGCAGCAGCAGCAGCAGTCTTAACTGCTTTGGGGAAAAAAAAACTCTACTGCCCAAATGGAAGAGGCCTGAGAGAATTCCCTATTACACCACGGTTAAACTATAGGGTTTCCAAAGCTGACTGCCCATGTTAAAATCCCAACTCTGTCACATACTAGCCGTGAGATCTCAGTCACTTCAGTCCCTCTGTGCCTCAGTTTCCCGTATGTCAAATGGAGATGACAACAGTACTGAATAAAATGATTGCTCTGAGTAATGAATGAAATTAAACAGGCATAGAGCCAGGCGTTCAAAACACACGGGTGTTACCAGGATCTTTCTCCCTTCTGACTAGTTTTGCCCTGTCAGCCAGCAACACCCTTCTGAGAATCCCCAGAGATTTGTTTCAGGAGACACACACTCCATGTGTGTGTCTACTTGCCATTTATTCCACAGATATCTAGCTAGGTGACAGACTCTGTTAAGTGTTGGTGTATTATTTTGTTCCCCTAAAAATACAGACTCAAGATTCACTTTCATCAAATGGTAACAGAGAAAACCCACTACTCCATTCAGCCTGTCCCCAGCTTCTGTCTGATTTAACATGCCGGGGCTGGAGGACCCAATTTCTCCCAAAGGTTAGCCTATACCAGAGACTCATGAAATGAAAAGAAGCATGGATGCCTCTGAGAGAAAAAGGCTAGATACCATCAGCACTTTGTATTAACACCATTCGCTTGGTAGGCCCAGGCTCCTGACCCAGCTAAGAAGCCCCTTTTGCATGGGACGAGCCCACACCGCTGAAGGAGACGAAGTGATGCGTTCCCTTCCGGTGCCCAGGGACCTATGTGTGCTGCTCATTAGTGGTAAATGGGAGCTGCGTGTGGAAGTCTCTGCACATTGAGGAGACAATACAACCCTCAGGAACCATAAATCACCTGCACTGATTTTAAAACTGACTGAGATGTGGCTGGAGAGTTGTTTGTTCAGAATTTAATTTGATGCACCAGTCATTGGACCGGCTTTATTTGGTATTAAACTGCTACATTCCTAAGCTACTGAAGCTGACTCAGGTGTTCTCGAGGTTTTGTCTTCCTCCCCGCCCTGCCTCACACCCCTAGCCCCCAGCTTTGCAGCCAAGAGTGGAATACATTTCTTTCAAAACTTGCTTCTTCCCATGTTGAAAAGCACCCGTGTCGGGGGAAAACATGCTGATCAAGTGACACAGTAGACGGTGGTGCCTGCAGCAACTGCTGGACTCACAGCTGGGCACAGCTGGATGAGGGTTAGATTTGACATCTTCCAGGGGTAACCTCTCTATACCCTTATAAAGATGAAGGCCCACTGGAAAATACAGCCTGGTGTATTTATAGCTGTTGGATGCAGTTCCAACAGCAGGCGAAAAAAGATAAAATATGAGCCCCTTATTTCCAGCCCTCAGCCACCTTATTTCCAGCCACCTGAAATGCTGACCATAGAAGTTTTCACCTTCTCGCTCTGAATATCTGTGGGCATCTCCTTCCACACTAGTTGCCCTCTTTACCAAGCTTAGCCTGAGCCACCCATGGTCATACTCCCTCTCCGAGGACATGGTGTTCCTCCTCTCTATCCACACCTTCCCTCTCCCCCATGTCCCTGTCTGGCTCAGGTGATTCCTCTCCTGCTCCTTCGCTCACTCCCTACCTCAGCTCTCCATTGGCTGGCTTCCGGCTGCACTTGACCTCCTGGCTTAACCTGGGCTCTGAGGTTAGCCATATTTAGGTGACCTTTACTCATTCATCTCTTTCAGATGCTTCCATATGCAAATGGTAATCCACATGCCAAATCTCTCTAAGCATCTGTAGGAAATGCTCCATTTCTGAACTTGTCCCACAGGACTTGAGAGGAATCTTGAATTAATTATTGCAGTTATAGTGAGCGACTTCACTTTCACTGTTCACTTTCCTGCATTGGAGAAGGAAATGGCAACCCACTCCAGTGTTCTTGCCTGGAGAATCCCAGGGACCGCGGAGCCTGGTGGGCTGCTGTTTATGGGATCGCACAGAGTCGGTCACGGTTGAAGGGACTTAACAGCAGCAGCAGCAGCAGCAGCAGCAGTGTGTGTCCATAGAGGTCATCCTTCCAGGCTCCTTTCTAAGCTGTTTCCTTCTAGATGCTCTTCTTGATGGTCTCAGCCAGATTTGAATTCTCCCACCTATGAATTCCCACAGCTCTTTTCTCATAAACCTTTTACCTCCTTAAACTTTTTAGTGTTTCGTTTGTCTAAATTATCTTCTCTGCAAGATTATGACCCTCTGAATGTAGGAACTATGTTTGTATTTATCTCAAGCCTATTCTTTTAAGCAGCAGCAGTGTGTGTCCATAGAGGTCATCCTTCCAGGCTCCTTTCTAAGCTGTTTCCTTCTAGATGCTCTTCTTGATGGTCTCAGCCAGATTTGAATTCTCCCACCTATGAATTCCCACAGCTCTTTTCTCATAAACCTTTTACCTCCTTAAACTTTTTAGTGTTTCCTTTGTCTAAATTATCTTCTCTGCAAGATTATGCCCTCTGAATGTAGGAACTATGTTTGTATTTATCTCAAGCCTATTCTTTTACTTTTTGCCACTGTACATGTGTTTTGTTTGATTAATTTGAACTGAGCAACCAAAATAGCACCTGACAGTACTGGTAATCTTCAACCTTTGCACATTGAAGGTAGATGTTCATAATCAATGCTTTTTATAAGTGATATCTGCAACAAATATTTCTACATGTTTCTTTGTTGTTACGGCTAAGTCATGGAACTTGAATAAATGACGAAGAAGCTAAAATTGATGAAAAACTCCACCCAACAAGAAAGAGGAATAGCAGTCCTCAGCAAAAAGGGGGAATTCAAAGAGAAGAAAAGGAAAGAGATCAGAAATGGGAAGACACTGACTCACCCAGGATTCAACTCGCTTGGATGGGGTTTAGCGAGTGAGAAATTTGAAACCTTGGAGGAATTAGAGAGGAAGGTAGACAAGCAGAAATTCTAACTTACTATGGTTATACTAGATAGTACAATCTTCATAAGAGATGAATCCAACATAGTCACCTGAGAGTGGTGAACTGGTGGCCTCAGAAAATTGGGTAGCGAGAGAGCCTGAATGAGTATATTCATTAATATGTACAGTTGACTCTTGAATAACAGAGGTTAGGGTACCAAACCTCAAGTCTTTGAAAATTCACTGATAACTTCACAGCAGCCCCCCAGTATGTATGTGTGGTTCTGCATACGTGGATTCAACCAAATGTGTACGGCATGGTTCTATAACGCATATTTATTGGAAAAAAGCCAGTATGAGTGGACTGATGCAATTCAAACCTGTAGTGTTCAGGCATCAACTGTATAAGCACAGTTGTGGGGGGAAAAATCAATTTCCTTTATTTCTACTTGAGGGACCCAGCAAGCTCTAGCATAATAACATAAAACTGTAGGCTGAAGTAATGAATCCATGCTGGCCCTATCCTAGGTTGGGACTAATCTTTGGACTTAATTTTCCTATCCTTGTAGTCAGCTGGTGGCTGCCTTCTGCCCCATCTCTGGCCCATCAAAGGCTTTATTATCTCCTGGATTTCCCACATTCAGGAAGTCAGTGTCTGAACAAGATTATCATTAGTGATTTTATGCTTTTCAAATGCCTGGTGGGCTATTTAGTGGCTATGTGACCTTGAGCAAGTTTCTGTATCTGCAAATTGATGATTATTATTTCTATGACACTTATCTATTATGATAATTAAGAATTAATACAATACATGATGAACCTGCTCTGTACACCCAATTTCACCACATTATGAAATCAATTATACTTCAGGTTTTCTCCATCTGCTACATGCTTTTGCTGCTTCCCATACCTCTGCTCTCTACTTTGTTCCCTTCCATCATTTTATGGACTTGCCATCACAATTATCCTTCCTCCCCTAAGACTGTTTATGGTCCTCTCTTTTTTGTGGTTTACCCCTTAATCATGTAGCATACTCTGACCTTCCCTATCTTGAACAAAATCTGCTCAGGTTCAACTATCTTGGCTTAGTACACACAGCCTGCCACACGTCTTTCCTGTCGGGCTGTTTACTTAGACTCCTGTAAAGCCTCTTGGCACCCATTTTTAATTTTCATACTTTTACTTCCAAAATGATTGTTAAGAGTGTTCAGCTACATGCTAACTCCATGTCACAGCCTACAATCTCAGTAAACTATAATCTAGGTTATAGATTCTACTAGATTCTATCTTACTTGAAAATGCCCTTTCCCTTGATTCTTTTCAATAACCTGGTTTATCACCAGTGACCCACCCTTCCAAAAACATTACTTGCACCCTTGAATCATGACACTTTCCTTTCTATAAATTTTAGAGCCTTTAAAGAGTAAAATTCTGAGTCTTTACTTTAGCATTCAATCTTCATGACCCAGTTTATCTTTCTATACCTGATATTTCCATAAAGATAAAATTAAAACAGAGTTTCCTGATGAAAGAAAGTTCTGAAAACTTTGCTTACTATTCCTTCTTTCAGTTCAGTTCAGTCGCTCAGTCATGTCTGACTCTTTGTGACCCCATGAATAGCAGCACACCAGGCCTCCCTGTTCATCACCAACTCCCGGAGTTCACTCAGACTCACGTCCATCGAGTCTGTGATGCCATCCAGCCATTTCATCCTCTGTCATCCCCTTCTCCTCCTGCCCCCAGTGGCTCATAGGATCAGACTCTTTTCCAATGAGTCAACTCTTCGCATGAGGTGGCCAAAGTATTGGAGTTTCAGCTTTAGCATCATTCCTTCCAAAGAAATCCCAGGGCTGATCTTCAGAATGGACTGGTTGGATCTCCTTGCAGTCCAAGGGACTCATAAGAGTCTTCTCAAACACCACAGTTCATAAGCATCAATTCGTTGGTGCTCAGCTTTCTTTATACTCCAACTCTCACATCCATACATGACCACTGGAAAAACCATAGCCTTGACTAGATGGACCTTAGTCGGCAAAGTAATGTTTCTGCTTTTTAATATGCTATTTAGGTTGGTCATAACTTTTCTTCCAAGGAGTAAGCGTCTTTTAATTTCATGGCTGCA
>SJYC01140158.1:0-20756 GCA_006408675.1 Madoqua kirkii | reverse complement strand
TTTTCTTGGCAAAACTCTATTAGTCTTTGCCTTGCTTCATTCCACATTCCAAGGCTAAATTTTCCTGTTACTCCAGGTGTTTCTTGACTTCCTACTTTTGCATTCCAGTCCCCTAGAATGAAAAGGACATCTTTTGGGGGTGTTAGTTCTAAAAGGTCTTGTAGGTCTTCATAGAACTATTCAACTTCAGCTTCTTCAGCATTATTTGTTGGGGCATAGACCTGGATTACTGTGATATTGAATGATTTGCCTTGGAATCAAACAGAGATCATTCTGTTGTTTTTGAGATTGCATCCAAGTACTGCATTTCGGACTCTTTTGTTGACCATGATGGCTACTCCATTTCTTTTAAGGGATTCCTGCCCACAGTAGTAGATATAATGGTTATCTGAGTTAAATTCCCCCATTCCAGTTCATTTTAGTTTGCTTATTCCTAGAATGTTGACATTTACTCTTGCCATCTCTTGTTTGACCACTTCCAATTTGCCTTGATTCATGCATATGACATTCCAGGTTCCTATGCAATATTGCTCTTTACATCATTGGACCTTGCTTCTATCACCAGTCACATCCGCAGCTAGGTACTGTTTTTGCTTTGGCTCCATCCCTTCATTCTTTCTGAAGTTATTTCTCCACGGACCTCCACTAGCATATTGGGCACCTACTGACCTGGGGAGTTCCTCTTTCAGAATCCTATCATTTTGCCTTTTCATACTGTTCATGGGGTTCTCAAGGCAAGAATACTGAAGTGGTTTGCCATTCCCTTCTCCAGTGGACCAGGTTCTGTCAGCCCTCTCCACCATGACCCACCTGTCTTGGGTTGCCCCGCAGGCATGGCTTGGTTTCATTGAGTTAGACAAGGCTGTGGTCCTAGTGTGATTAGATTAACTAGTTTTCTGTGAGTACAGTTTTAGTGTGTCTGCCCTCTGATGCCCTCTTGCAACACCTACCATCTTACTTGGGTTTCTCTTACCTTGGGTGTGAGTATCTCTTCATGGCTGCTCCAGCAAAGCACAGCCGCTGCTCCTTACCTTGGATGAGGGGTATCTCCTCACCGCCACCTTTCCTGACCTTCAACATGGAATAACTCCTCTAGGAATGTGTATTGTGACACTAATGGCTCTATGAAGAGCTCTGGGGCTTCCCAGGTTGTTCTGTGCTAAAGTATCTGTGTGCAATGCAGGAGACTCAGGTTAGATCCCTGGGTTGGGAAGATACCTTGGAGAAGGAAGTGCAACCCATTCCAGTATTCTTGACTTGGAAATCCCATGTAGAGAGGAGCCTGGCAGTCCATGGGGTCTCAAAAGAGTTGGACACAACTTAGCAACTTAACAACAACATGAAGAGCTCTTCAGGAAAGAAAACTCATTCGATTAGTAACTACCTATTGCACAGTAAAATCTACAAAATATTTTAATTACTATTTGACTTTTTAGTACACAAGTCTTGTTTCAAGTTGTTTTTAAGCTACTAAAATAAGTATTTGGAGCTCTATATTTGTCTGCAACCCTTTCAAAGCCTGTTCTAGGACTTAGATGTTGTATGTGACCAATATCAACTGGATTTCTAGATTGCTTCCCATCACTAGTATAAGCATGACTTTTTCTTATTTAAAATAAGTTTTATACCACATTTGTCTGAAATGAATAGGAAGGCAGTGAACTATATAGTCTCTACGACACAAATATTTTCTTAACTCTCCCAAATGGCTCATTTCTCAATATCCTATATGACTCAAAGGGAGGATGAACAGACTTTTTAAAATTACCTCCTAGAGCCAGAAGTCAAGCTGATCCTGTTCAAGTACACAATGGTATGTATAATTTACAAGTTTATGAAACAGACATGATTATACACAATTTTACCAACAATAAACCAAGGCTCAGTGTCACCTACCAATTAAGTGACACTTTATTCAAATTCAGAAATGCTGTTCTAAAAATCTTTACTCTTTGCACAAAACGGAAGCCTTTACCAATAGTGAGCCAAACAAGAGTAACATGCCAATGCAGGTGATGAAAAGGGAGGCCACCCAAGAAAAGAAAACCATTTCGCCTGGGTGATTATCTTTGCCAAGAGTAGTGGGAGGAGCAGGAACTGTAGGTACCAGGTGCCAAATCCAGTCCTGCCATGAAGAACCAAAATGAAGGAAGCCAAAACAAAGAAAAAAAATCCCATAATGTGCTCAAATTGCCTCAACTCCTGCAAAGCTATTTGCTCTAGGAAAAAATCAACTGCAAGCCATTTTCCTCTCCTGTCTTCATGCTGATTATCTGGTATAACAAAAATTTGACTCAACTATGCCAAGGAGGTTATCTGCTGCAGAAGATGATGAAAGAAGAAACTGTAAGCTTCCATTAGAGCCACTAACTGTGTTTTACTCTTTTCTTCCTGTGTGTTCCCTACTTCCTAACAATTAAATTCTTGAATATTCATTGAATGCTACTTGAATGAATGAGTGAATGAATGAAAATAGGTTTATATAAGAGAACTATTTAAGTTCCCTACCAACCCTTTCATTAGTTTTGGCAGCCTCAATATATATGGGGGCTTCCCTAGTGGCTTAGATGGTAAAGAATCTGCCTTCAATGTGGGAGACCCAGGTTTGATTACTTGGTCTGGAAGGTCCCCTGGAGAAGGGAATTGCAACCCACTCCAGTATTCTTGCCTGGGAAATCCACGGACAGAGGAGCCTGGCAGGCTATAGTCCGGAACAAGACATTTACAAGTAAAATGCTTTCAAAATGTGTATTCTGAAAAGAAGAAATATATCAACATTGCTTGTGGGTGGCTGAGTGCATCAGTCATCAACATGTCAATATTTTACACATATGACTGTAATATTTTGATAGTGCATTATCACAACACCTAGTGTTCATTCAACACTTCCAGGCATTCCTGACCTCAGAAGCAAATCAAACTGTATCTTGTGGATCTACATTGAGTGAAAGCCCTATGGATGGAAAAACCTCTCTGCCTACAATACACTGATATTCTTTATATGTTACCTGCTAAGTTGGAAGAGTACAATGAAAAAAAAGTGGCTTGGTGGCAGCATTTCACTAGATGTTAGAATGACATGATCAGAAAACAAAATAAGAAAACTTTTGTTCTTGATGCTTTTCACCAAAGATTCTTGGACCTTCTCTGAAAATCCACTTCTACAAGGCTTTTTCTGCAAAATTATTGGCAGATAGGAACTTTTCAGCTAGCACATGTCAAAGCCTCTGCCAGGAATGTAAACTGTACAATAATTTTTTTCTGTCTTCAGACACCTAAACAGAAACCTTAAACACTCAAGTGTCAAAAGAAGACAGATAACCCAATAAATTTACTAGAGCAGGGACAGGGAAAACAAACACAGCCCTTCTGTTATACAGACGTCTGTTAACTCGCTTGGACCACTAGCCTGAAACCTCAGCCTGCCACACGTCTTTCCTGTCGGGCTGTTTATTTAGACTCCTGTAAAGCCTCTTGGCACCCATTTTTAATTTTCAGCTTGCTTCTTGTTAGTTTTCTGAAAAGCATAGCAAGATCCACTGTTTAACAAAAACACACACAAACCAGGGAAGGAGGAGATGGATAGTGGGAGGCAGTGGGTGCAGGCAACACCCGGCAAGTGCAAGAAGACCACATTCCTGGTCCCATTTGTTTGTAACGGAGTGCAAGGTTTGCAACTGGGGTCATTCCATCATGCATGCTTGGGTTTAACCCTCTGTCTATCCTCAGGAAGCGTTTTGCTTCATGTAGTCTTGTAGTCTGCATTCACTCAGGAAACATTTTCTTCATGCTCCTTGCTAATGTGTAAGAAAAAGAACCTTCAGTGGCACTTCATATCTCATTCTGGTGGCTTTGATCAGAGGGCTCGAAGAGGCTGCAAGCAATCATCATGTCCCACTAAAGAGGAAAGATAATAGACTGTTGAATTCAACGATCATCATCAAGTATTATTTTTCTTCAATGTGACTGATAATCCATGAAGCAGCAACTATTTATCAAGGAACTGTTACATTCAAAGTGCTGGACCTGATCTATGGGTAAAGTGAACATATATTGGGAACAAAAAATTGGAATTCAAAGTCTTGCATGAAATAACTGTGGCAGGTTCCAACTCAAGAGGCAGTCCAGACAATGAAGTGTGGGTGCCTAAAGTACTGGGATTTATAGGCGTTTTGATGACTTAGGGGAGCCATGTTAAAGACTGCTTAAAAGTGGGCTGCTTGTTCTGCAAAAGCAAGGCTTAGGATAAAATTTCTTCATCTCTGTACTGTCTCTTGGCCCCCAGCCTCATATAGTTGGAGCAAGCTCTCAGTTTCATACAAGCCCAAAGACTCCATTTATACTTCTTTAATAGTGTGCATCAGTTTCTACAGTGAATAGTAATTTATCCTAGAAGACAGTGATTTCCTTAAAACTGTGAGGTTGTCAAGGACTGTTGGGTAAGAGAAGGAAAGAAAGAGATTCTTAAAAAAAAAAAAAAAAAGTAAATTTCACCCATAATTCCATTACATGTGTTTGTGCTCATATATGTCTGTGTGCCCACATGCACATATGTGCATATAAAGGAAGAAGTGACAGTCTCAGATTGTCTCTAACAAACAATCCCACCCCTCGCCCAGGATTAATTGCATTAGTATTTAAAGGCATTACTTTCTTAGATTTTGTTCTGGTGCTTAAATCTGATCTATAGGTATATACATATATTACACAAACAGCTACATATGTACTTCTTTTCCACAAAGATGGAATCTACTATATCTATTGATACACAACTTGTTTTTATAATACCATTATACTATATGTATATCTAATGAAGTACATATTGTTCTATGCATCCTTTCTAATAGTTGCATAGTATACGTTTGAATAAATATACCATCTTTTATTTAACTAATTCCCCAGCTGGATGAACATGAAATTCATTGCCAACTTTCGGTTTGACAAACAAGGCTGAAATTAGCATCATTATGTATATTTTTTTATGGTGGTTGCTGTTGTTTATTTGCTAAGTGGTGTCCGACTCTTTTGAAACCCCATGGACTGTAGCCCACCGGGCTTCTCTGTCCATACAATTCTTCAGGCAAGATTATTGGAGTGGGTGGCCATTTTCTTTCCCAAGGGATCTTCTTGACCCAAAGATTGAACTCATGTCACCTGCACTGGCAGGCAGATTCCTTACCATTGAGCCACCAGGGAGGATGAGATGTTTACATAGCATCACCAACTCAATGGACCTGAATCTGAGCAAACTCAGGGAGACAGTGAGGACAGAGGAGCCTGGTGTGCTACAGTCCATGGGGTCACAAAGAGTTGGACATGACTTAGCAACTGAACAACAAAAAATGTATTATTTCACTGATTTATTTACTATTTCTGAAAGATATTAATATCTTCCTAGAAATAGTGATGCTGACACCTGGGACTTGTCTTTAGTTATTCATGTCTCATAAGAAGGAATTTGAGATAGAAGGGGAAGAGATCATCAGTAATATAAGCACAGAGGGTCTGGAAGACAAATGTCAGCAGGGCCCATCCACACGCTGTTGGGAAAAAAGGACGCCTGAGTCTCTGCCTTCTGATATCTGGTCTCATTGGGAAAGGATCTCTGAGCGAGCAGTGCTTCCAGCTCCCTTAGGTGATTATTAGGTAAATTTAATAGCACCTAATTCCTATACCTTATTCAGATTCTGTTCTCACCAAGCGACATTCTCTGCCAAGTCTGTCTTTTGGGTTTGTGTAACTCCTCCCTTGAGACACAGATCCTCCCAGCATGCCCATGAAATCCTTGAATGTACAGAATTACTGTCCTTTGGGCCATTTGAAAGCCATCTTATCATTAATGGGGCCAACAACTTGGCCCCATGCTATATCCTCAGTTACATGCTTGGAGAGATGGTTGCAAGCTTCTAGAAGGCAAGAGCCACAGTGGTTTGAGTTTGTCAGTCCTGTAGCTAGAGAACAGTGGCAGAGGGGGCACGGGCTGCTAAGTCAGCGTCTCAGCGTCTTCGCACTGGGATCTTCCTGGTTCAGGCTGTCTGCCACGACATCCGTATACCTGCAGCTGACTCTTCTATCTTTAGCCTCACTCTCCTCAAAAGCACTCTTCAAGAGCATTCTATTGTTTATAAAATGAAGTACAATCCCCTAGGAGCTGGCATTTAAAACCTGAGTCCATCTTAATTTAGTGGTACAATTTCTCACTACACTACACGCTTTTTTATTCCCATTTCCAGGTCTCTGCTTCTACTATTCTTTCCACTCGAAAGACACTTCCATTCCCACCACCCTGTCATTGAAAACACAAACTGTATTTGTAAGATAGAAGGCAGCAAAATCTAACTGAAGGGTGGGAACTTGTGTGGAGATGTGAAGGTTTGACAAGGTTGGAGACTTGTGTGGGGAGGGAGAAGAGTTTGAGGCAAACCAGTCAGAGTCCAGCTCCCTCCCTCCCATCCCTGGCTTTTCTTTTGGAGCTGTGGTGGCTAACCAAGGAATAAGGTCTTTTAATAATTAAAAAATATTTTCATAGTCATTGTTGTGTATTATTTTTATAAAGGTAAAATTGGCATTTTATCTCAACTTTTCTTGGGTGGCCAAGGTCAAAAAGCTGTGAAACAGACATTAAATCTTTATTTGTTAGATTAACATGATACTGTCCCTTGCTGCTGCTGCTGCTGCTGCTAAGTTGCTTCAGTCGTGTCCGACTCTGTGCAACCCTATAGACGAGAGCCCACCAGGCTCCGCCATCCCTGGGATTCTCCAGGCAAGAACACTGGAGTGGGTTGCCATTTCCTTCTCCATTGCATGAAAGTGAAAAGTGAAAGTGAAGTCACTCAGTCGTGTCTGACTCTTTGTGGACCCCATGAACTGCAGCCCACCAGTCTCCTCCATCCATGGGATTTTCCAGGCAAGAGTACTGGAGTAGGGTGCCATTGCCTTCTCCATACTGTTCCTTGGGACTGAATAAAAAGTGAATTATTCAATGAGGGGGAAGAAAACTTTCTAAATTCAACCAACATGAGGCTTATTATCTTTTTGAACTTGGTTCATTGACACCACTACCAAGCAATCATTTTTGAAGTTGTTTTAGAAACAATTTGGCCAAGTTGGTCAGATTCATGTTAATACTCATTATAAGTTTAACATTTTTTTTTCTTGAGAAAAACATAGAGATTTCTTAACAAGTCATTAAATATATGTTCCTTGGGACTGAATAAAAAGTGAATTATTCAATGAGGGGGAAGAAAACTTTCTAAATTCAACCAACATGAGGCTTATTATCTTTTTGAACTTGGTTCATTGACACCACTACCAAGCAATCATTTTTGAAGTTGTTTTAGAAACAATTTGGCCAAGTTGGTCAGATTCATGTTAATACTCATTATAAGTTTAACATTTTTTTTTCTTGAGAAAAACATAGAGATTTCTTAACAAGTCATTAAATATTATTTATAAGGCCATTCAAGATCTAGAGCACTTTATTCAGAAGGATTCTTATTTCTTGTATTATATTATGTGGATATAATAATATATTATATATATTATATAATGTATTATATAATATATAATGTTAATAATATATTATATTATTAATAGAATAATATATGATATAATATATAATATATATTGTGCAATGTTTTATGTATATTATGTAATATATAGAATATTATATATTATTATATTATATATTGTGTAATAATATATAATAGGTTATATAGGTTATATTATTAATATAATAATATAATATATTCTGTAATGTTTTCCAAATTTCAAGGATAAATCTTTCCTAAGAGTTGCCCTGACTTGCTGTTTACATTGCTGTAAAGAACAGAGAGAGACCCAACCATGCTGCTGCTGCTGCTAAGTCACTTCTGTCGTGTCCAACTCTGTGCGACCCCATAGATGGCAGCCCACCAGGCTCCCGCATCCCTAGGATTCTCCAGGCAAGAACACTGGAGTGGATTGCCATTTCCTTCTCCAATGCATGAAAATGAAAAGTGAAAGGGAAGTCGCTCAGTCGTGTCCGGATCTTCGCGACCCCATGGACTGCAGCCTACCAGGCTCCTCTGTCCATGGGATTTTCCAGGCAAGAGTACTGGAGTGGGGTGCCATTGCCTTCTCTGGACCCAACCATGAACCCATCTCAAATGAAGTTCAGACTTAAAGTTGGATACATTTGCTGCCAATCAGCTCTGCCCCCAAGAAAGTTATAAAAAGATCCAGGACACCTCTCTCCTTTGAATTGGATGTCCAGTTCTCTGAGTACCTCCACCTCCAAAGCTGAGATACCCAGATCTACTATACTTATTTAAAAGGTAAAAATTTTCCCAGAGCATTGAAAACTACATGGCAGTCTATTTTGTGCAATAAATCTTTGACACATAAAGAAATGGGCCATATCATATCAACTTGACTGGTTTCTAGATCTCTTGATGTCTGGAGATTTTTTCTTTATATCTTATTTTAGAAGAAATAAAAACTGGGCCAAAGCTGGAGAAAGGAGCTAATTCTGAGTTTGGCAAGTGTCCAATATAGATGTGCAGTAAATAGGTGATCAAACAGAACACAACTCCAAGATTCAAGCCCTTAGTTGGAGCTAATGATTTCTTTCTAATGGAAAAATTCACCTACCAGCTTCGGAGGACAGCCTGTGTTCAGGACCTATTTTACCACTCTTGAGCAGATAGCATCACAAAAGAATACAGTTAACCAGGGGCAAAGGAGAGGGTGGGATGAACTTCCAAAAGCAGCATTTCCATATATTCACTGCCGCTGCTGCTGCTAAGTCACTTCAGATGTGTCTGACTCTGTGCTACCCCATAGACAGCAGCCCACCAGGCTCCCCCATCCCTGGGATTCTCTAGGCAAGAATACTAGAGTGGGTTGCCATTTCCTTCTCCAGTGCATGAAAGTGAAAAGTCAAAGTGAAGTCGCTCAGTTGTGTCCAACTCTTTGCAACCCCATGGACTGCAGCCTACCAGGCTCCTCTGTCCATGGGATTTTCCAGGCAAGAGTACTAGAGTGGGGTGCCATTGCCTTCTCCAATATATTCACTACCATTGTATAAAATAAATAGCTAACAGGAAGCTGCTGTATAACGAGAGCTTAGCCCAGCACTCTGTGACTACCTAGAGGGGTAGCATGGCAGGGGTGGGAGGGAGGTTGGTGAAGGAGGGGATATATACTTTCAACTGTTTGCACTGTTGTATGGCAGAAACCAACACAACTTTGTTGGAAAGGCTTTTAAAAGAAAACCGGCCAAGCACAAAAAGAAAGAGAAGGCAAAATAGAACTATCTCAGGAGAGGAAAGCTACAAAGAGCTATCAGAGGTATCTGTTTCCAAACCAGGTACAACTTATCCTTGAAATTAGAAAAAACCCATCCGCCTGTACCTTTGATGATGGCGCAAAGCCATGAGAGACATTTTTCCAGTGAGAGTCGAATGTGAATTATGACTAGTTTAGAAGAAAATGCCTTTCACAGGAAGTCTTTGGCAGCTGTGGAAGCTGGATTTAGAAAGGAGTTAATTTAAGTGCACAAATAAATGGAATCTATATACATGGGTATTAGGAATGTCATTTTTGACATTTAAAAAGAATAGATCTTGACCTCAGTTGGAATATATATGTGATGTGTCTCCCATCTCATTCTTAACATCACTAACTTGTGCATTACAACTTGGAAAGTAAATGAAGAGAAATGGCATTCCGTCACTGGATCAACATGTTATTTTAGAAATCCCAGTTTTAACACAAGGAATATGTTGACAATGAATGGAGCGTGCACTCTCTGAAAACCTCACACAGTGCAGCTGGTAAATCACCCAGAAAGCCAATTCTATATAAATGCTTATGGAACCTCTAAGGGGAAATCCAAAACTGTTTTGTTTTTTTTTTAAATCACATCAAAAGTGAAACACAGTCTTCTAGCAGCAACAAACTGGGAAAGTGGCAAAACTCGGGTTTCTTCTTCCACTTGGGAAGCCAATCTTTTCTTCCTTTATCTTTAGGTTATTGGTTTTAATGGGAGGCAATGAGGGCTTGTGTTTGTATCCAGGTTGATTCTAAAACATTGAGTGGATTTATATAACAAATCCTCAGGAGGTAAAAGATCCTGATGAGAAGCTCATCTTGTCTAACTTGTAACCACAGTATCTAATTCAGATGACCTCCTGGTAATTCCAAGAGCTTTCCTCTCTAATTCCAGTCCAACTTGGCTATTGAGTCTCAGTTTTCATCAACCTTCTATTCAGGGCTCAGCCACACACACAGTAAATATGCACATCAACCATGAAGAGATTTAATATTTTTGTTTGTTGGTTTGAATTCAATGAGCTGAATTTGAAACAGTTAGCAAATAATCACTTTCCAAGAGGTGATTTTTTTTAATCTTGAAATGACCATTGTTTTCTTTAGTGCCATGTCTAAGATCAGAGATTGTTCTGTTACAGTTCTGTTACAACTCCTCAATTTTGCCACCATAATACAAAAGCAGTCATAAATAGTACATCAACAAGTAGGGCTGTGTTTCAATAAAACTTTATTTAGATATGTATTTGAATTTCATATAATCTTCATGTGTTAAACAATATTTTTTTTTGGCTTTTTTCCCAACCATGTAAAAATATAACAGGAATTTTTAACTTGCAGACCGTGCAAAAACATGACACATTTGGTCCAAGGCCCAAACCTTGCTGACCCCTGTCTGAGAACCTCAGAAGGGAAGACAGTGCCAAAAGACACTTCCAGGAGTTATTAAAAGATGCAGCCCCTTCCTCAAAGATGAAGGTCAACTAGGTATGACCGTCAGTATTGTTGTCCATGAACTATTCCCTGACTTGTACCTGGGCACAAAGATGATAACATCATCCTTTCCCACACCTCTGTAGTCAGTGCGGTCACATGGCTTAATCTGGCCAAGGAGCTATGAGAGCAAGTGACAGGTGCCCCCCGGGTGAAAAATAAAAGGGCAAATACATGATTTATCAGATTCCCTTATCAAGTTTCAAGCAGTTATAAATGGCAAAGGACCAACAACTGACCTTTAGAAAAAGAAGTGAAGTTCTGTTGTATTAAGCCACTGAGATTTGATGGTGATTTGTTATCATGGTTTAGCCCAGCCTGTACTAAATGAAATCAGCTTGTTGTACATTATGATCAGAGAACACCTATGGCTTCTTAAAATGAAACATTTAAGCCCATTTCAGCAGGAACCAGTCACTTTGCCAACTGAAAATCAGCTACCAAATACATCATGAATTTATTACCCTTGAGTCTTTTTGACTGCAGAGAAAACCATAAAAAGTATAGATAATTTTAAGTGATACTGTTCAATGTAGATGAAATGTTACAAGTCATTTCATAATCTGCTGCTTGGAAAATAAACTTCTGGACCCTTTCTGGAAAGCCACTTTCCTATATATCAAGATCTTTTACAATTTTTCAAACTTTTTTATCTTCAGGCAAGACAGAGGAGCCTGGCAGGCTACAGTCCATAGGGCTGTAAAGAGTTGGACATGACTGAGCGGTTGAGCATGCATCCACACTGTAACAACAAAGCTCAGGGGCTTAATGTATTTCCTGCTCACTTTACAGTCTGATCAAGTATTTGGAGGCAGCCGCTGAGCCACATCCCAGTTTCTGCCATTTCATGGGACCACCATCTTCCCGGGCTTCCATGGTGGATCCACTGCATTCAGCTGGCCATAAAGCAAAGAGGAGGAAATGGCATACACCCTACCTTCATTCCATTGTCAGAGGACAATTGCGTAACCCCATGTGACTACAGGGGAGGCTGGGAATGCAGTCTCCTTGTGCATTCAGGAAGAGGAAAAGAGGTTGGGAAACATCTAGGCTGTTTTTGCCGTGTTCACTGCAGGCAACTGCAAGGGACTGTCTGCTCCCAGTTCTCGATAATACATACTCTGCCTCAGCTCCAGTTCTTTACTAAATGGACTCCTCCACACAGTCAAGCTTTTCCTGCCAGATTCCAAATTGGTTTTGAATCTGACCTCTGAGGAGCTTTTCTAAACAGCTCCAATCAGAATGAACTTGTCCCTTTCTCCATGGTTCTGTTGCATGAATCTCTACTACAACACTTCTCAGAGACTGACTTGTTTTAGAGGAAATCACATTATGTTTCTCCATGAGAGAGAAGGTGCCCTGGTGCTTTCACACAATGGGCTCCCAGCAAACGTTAACTCTCTTCCTTTGCCCTTCAATCAACATTTGCGAAAGCTAACAGACCAAAAATGCACTGACCAGCACTTCACATTAATGCTGCGGGTTTTAGCTCTCCCTCTTAGCAGGTATTATATGAAGAACATTTATAGGAAGGTCCAGAAGAACCATCCAAGAAGCACATGGGTTTAAACCCTCATTGGGGATTGATTTAAGAACCAAAGGATCTAGCATAAGATTTCTTATTCCTCTGATAATCTTGTCGTATTTTGCAGATTTTAAAACCCTCTGTGGACTTTTCCTTTTCCTGGAAAATCCAAATTCTTCTGTAAATCAACTTTTCAGCTCAGTGGGTATAAAAACAGCCTGTGTAGTGAATGGGCTTCAGCTTTGCTGAGTTTGCAGGCAAACGGAAAGAAAAGCAAAGAAATAAAACAAAAGTGAGAGGTGTGAACCTTCCCCATCCATCTTAATGGAGTGCTAACCTTCCTGCCTCAAGGTGACCATTTGAATTCTAGAACTATTAAACAATGAGCTGAAATCCAAACACTCAGTCTGGGAGTGAAATCTCCTTGAGAAAGGACAGCTGTGTCCAGTTTTGACTACGGTTCGGGCTTAAGAAAACAAACACACACCAAGCGAAACTGATCTTGGCTGGCCTCTGTCAGCTTTAGGCTCTAGAATCTCCTCTCTTCGCTCTGCCCTGAAAAATTAACCCTCTTTAAAAGGTGGATGGAATGCCAAGCATGGTCTTGCTGTTCGAGATGGCACCTGAGTTGGGGAAACTTAAATTAGAGACAACCTTTCATCAAGGAATGTGCCTGTTAGAATTTAGAATCTCAGCAATGGTTGGTGTCAACCATTTGGAGTGATTGGTATGGTGCCAAGTATTATACTTCACCCTGCTCGTTTGAACAGGGCTCAACAAACACACATGGATGATATGGTAGAAAGGGGCCAAAAGAGAACAAAGATTAGCCAAAAGAGCTTAATAAGAACCAGAAAGAGCGAACAAGAGAACAAGAGTACTCGTTTCTAGAGCATTCTGCTTGATAGCCTCTTCCTTTACAAAATAAAAGAATTGGAACCAAACAACAAACAATGGCCTGCTGTTTCTGATGTTTGGTGCTGCTGCTGCTAAGTCGCTTCAGTCATATTCGAATCTATGCGACCCCATAGACGGCAGCCCACCAGGCTCCCCTGTCCCTGGGATTCTCCAGGCAAGAACACTGGAGTGGGTTGCCATTTCCCTCTCCAATGTATGAAAGTGAGAATGGAAAGTGAAGTCACTCAGTCGTGTCCGACTCTTAGCAACCCCATGGACTGCAGCCTGCCAGGCTCCTCTGTCCATGGGTAGCGGGGTGAAAAAAGAACACCTGCCTGGAAGTCAAGTCAGACATAGGCTTCAATCCCAGGTTTAGCACTTAGCAAGCTGCTTTACCTCAAGCAAATGCCTTAATTTCCCTGACCTAGGCACCTCAACTGTAAATTATGAATTATAACATTGCTTCATAATTTTGTTAAATGTTGAGAGCTAAAGGATATCTTGGATATAACCAGCAATCAAAATTGTACTTACTCATCTGTGATGAATAGGGAGTCAGGAGAAATTTTCAGGGAGTCTTTCCTAATAAGACATTCCTTCAGATTCTCCTACCACATTCATTTTGCCAGGCCAATGGCTGCAAACAAACCAACAAGCAAAATCCCACTGGAATCTATATGAAGAAAAAAATTATTGGAAAGCAAAACACCAAAAGGTGAACATCATTTTGGATTGTAGGGACTTGGCTGCTTTTGGGTTTTCCTCTTTGTCTGCAGTTTCCAAATTTCCTATGTAAGCATATATTAAACACTTTAATAAATATTTTTGACCAGAAAGGAAAGAGTGAAGAATCAACAAACACAGAGTGATCAGTAGACTAGTTTATTAAGGAGCCATTTGCAGGTTGTTAGACATAAACCATGCAAACCTACTCTCCAGGTTTTATGGAGAGTTTTAAGTGTGGCTATTCCATTCCACGTGCTTGATTTGCTCCAGTGTATATGGTTACGCTATATACCAAATGCTGTAACACATTAGGGAAAACACACACAGTCTCACCTATCTGAAAATTTAGATCCCCAAAAAGTTCCGTGTGCATGTTAAAATGATGAAATCAAACTATGTGATGCCTAAACAGAAAGTGAGCACATTGGAAAGTGGTAAGTGAGGAAGTTATACTAAATACAGACACTCAGTGTGTTTTTTAGACAGAGAACTCCAGTTCCCATGGAGTACTTCAGGTTGGCGGAAGAGACGGCAGAGGAGTAGAGAATCCAGGGTAAGTGAGAAGCAAATTAGAAATGATTAAAGACTTTACACTGAGGATGAAAGGAATGCAGCAGAGAAGGGGTATGTGGAACAGGATCCTGGAATTACGATGACTGTAGAGAAATTCACATGTCTTCAGCCCAAAACAAAAGAGGTGTGATCCTATAGTTCTGTTAGATAACAAAGTTACCTATGATGCAGCTAAAATCATGTTAACTTTTTTGCCAAGTTAGTGGTGTTTAATGTGAAAAATTGGATACCCCACTTAATCAAAATGTGTTTGGCTGTATATAATAGAATGTGTCACTAAAAGTGATTTGAATAACAGAAGCCTAGAGGTAAAATGGTCTCAAGGTTAATGACTTAGTAACATCAAAGATCCAAACTCTTACAGGTAGGTTTCTCTCTGCCACTTCCTGAGTGCTATGACTCCCTGCAATATGACTGTGACCATTCCAAATATCATATCCCTATACAATCTCTGACTCTTTGCAGACCCAATGGACTTAGCCCACCAAGCTCCTCTGTTCATGGAATTCTCCAGGCAAGAATACTGGAGTGGGTAGCCACTCCCTTCTCCAGGGGATCTTCCTGAACCAGGGATTGAACCGGGTCTCCTGCATTGCAGGCAGATTCTTTCCCATCTGAGCCACCAGGGAAGCCCTGTACAACCTCCTAGAAAGTAGGAAAGAGTCATAATGGAGGTGGGCAAGGAAAGCCAGAGTAGCAAAGGATTTCTCCCCATATGTCTCTCCATCTTTATCAGAGAGAAAGGTATTTCACAGAAATTCCCCCAACAAACTCTTCCGTATATTCAATGGTCACCACTGGGTAAACGGCCACCTCCATCAAGGAAAGTAGGAGTGCAAGTATCTCCATTTTCCATTTCGATGTGGGCTATGGTCTTTACCTGCATGAAAAAAACAGGGTAGCAGTTAGCTGTTGTGTAGCCAATCAACAGTAGGCATTACAACTACTGTTTGTAAAATAAAACACGTTCCTTCTGTTAACTTACTTTCAAGTTCTCTGTTCCTACAGAAGTTTCACTATTTCAGTAAGTGATTCAATGGGGTTATTTTAGCAGATATTTCTTAAAATAAAAGTACTTGGACTCCCTACTACGTCCACACCACATACACACACGTGCGTGCATGCACACACACACACACACACACATACACACACACAGCAAACACTCCTAATACTCGCCTCTATTTTATTTTATTTTTCTCCTTGCTCTTTCCAAAATATTTGTTCCTTGGCTGAAGTTACAGAATAAGATAACCTTACAATTACAAAAGATAGTGTTTATTTCTTGTCCTTTGGATTTTTGTGGACTTTCCTTTTTGGTTTCAGGTACTATTATAGGAATTGTGATAACAACAACAAAACCCCTAGAAGCCAAGAATATGTGGTTTCTATGACTGTTTACCATTTTATCTGCAAAGTTTGAAAGCAATATTTCACAAACACTTTTGAAATCTTGCAATAAATGATGAACATTTATTCATCAAGCACTGAAAGAAAACTAAGCAAAAATAGAAGTTAGACCAAAATATAGTGCATATTAAAGTAGCTCCTATTAACTTACTCAGATGCCATGAACATAATTTCAAACACCAAAGGTGAATATACATTCACAACAGTTTAATTTTTAAACAAATAAAAATTATTTCTGATTATTATTTGAAATCAAATGCTGTCTGTCCAGAAGGGGTTAAGAATAATTAAACAATGAAACTAAAAATAGGAGACAAATTTTTATCTGTTTTGTTTTACTTTCAAATAAAAACTAAATGCAACACAAAATAAGAAGAGCAATTTAAAATTGTCATGCATTATAATAATTGCTTTGTAATTAGAGCACTTCATCTTTTATAAGAGCTTATTACCTGTATAGTGCATTCATCTGCACAGATATTCCTGAATTCCCTAAGGTAATTAGCTTCATGAAATACTGCATGGCACATCCTCCCTCTTCATTACTCCTGAGATTTTATAAAATACAAGAACTCTTACCACAGTGTTGTGTTGTGAAATGTAATTAACAGAAATTATTGTATGATATCCATGTCAAACATTACTTGGGCAAAATACAGAGACCCTAAGTATTCCTAGATGACCTAATTAACCAAACCAAATTTATCTCACAAACCTTGACACCATAAACCTTCACCAGAGAAGACACGAAAGGCCTTGGAAAGCATCTGATTCTGTTAAGCATCTCTTAACCTTACAGCTTCCCAAGCCTCCCCGTCACACAATGAATCTGTGAAATGACCCAGGAGAATTCCCTTCAGCTCCTTTTCAGTGAAGTCCTTTTCTTTCTAATCCACTAGAGCCAATCCCACTTCCCTACTGGCTCCTCTTTATGATATCTCTATTACTGTCTTCTTGGAAGCCATAGACCATAAGAGATCTTTCACTCATCAGGACTCCACTTAAGGCACATATGTTGCTGAATTCTCTCCAGTAATTTAGAAGAAAGGAAACTTCCTTTTGCTAGATAGTGACATCATATAATTTTCTTTCCCTTTCCTGTTCATATTGAATCCTGCCTTTGCTCTTCTATCTACTAATTGCTCCACCAATGTCCAGAGTTTACCTTGTGTTAAAGTCCTGCACCCTTGTACTATTCTTTTAGTACTCAAAGCAAGAAAATTATTTCTTTTTAAAGATAACTCCACCAATGTCCAGAGTTTACCTTGTGTTAAAGTCCTGCACCCTTGTACTATTCTTTTAGTACTCAAAGCAAGAAAATTATTTCTTTTTAAAGATAACTATTGTTCAGCATTGCAGCATATCAGCCAACAGTTTCTGAAGTCAATAGCACAAAGATCAAAGACCAAGGTAAAGGAGGGAAATGTTTTGATTTATCAAAATAAAAATTGCAATTGCTTTTCCAATTAAGAGTAGCTGTCATGAGAAGTGATTGGTTCTGAGACTAGGGTGTCTGCTAAAGCCACTATCACTTGTATCCAAAGCAATAAGACAATAAAAATAATTTAAAAACATTATTATAATTTTCTTAGATCAATTCATTTATTGGGCATCAACTAAGTCCTCATTATTTTGATAAATAACTAGGATTAGCACCTAGGAAAAATAGAAAACACAATAACTTTGTTAAACTGAAAATATTTTCTATTTAGGAGAATTATTACCAATAGAATCAAATCTCCATACAAAACTATAAGATCAACAAGACAGAATAAATAAAACTTCACATAATCTACGTTTATCATTATCTGAAAATGCTACACACTTCAAATTACCCATAATAAACAATACCAATTTTCAAAGTTCCTTGGAGCTCCACTTTTACTACATATTTATGAATGCAGAGAATAGAATGAGGTGGTTTGAGAGACTCCATGAGAAGGGATGAAGAGAGTAGAGTACCTGGGATGAAACACAGAAAAACAATCACTCTCAAAAAGATAAAATTATCATTAATTGCTAAAAGATGTGTCTTGATATTTCACAACTATGTGAAAGGGACTTGAAAGTAAAAGACGTTGGGGAGAGCAACTTCAGAGAAGCATTGCTTCGAAGGGAGAATCAAATAAATATAGAAAATAAGGTGACCTTTGGAGACGTAACAGTGAAGAGAAAGAAGTAGAAAGGAGAAATAAAATTAATATTCTACAGAAATTAGATAAATAAGATACTGTAATCATTCTTCCTAGCCTTACCACCATCAGCATCATACATTACAGAAATTTCACTACATGATACTAAGGAGGGCACTTTTGGAACTAGAAAACATGACCACAAAATACCTAGAAATGAAATCTAAAAAGCAGTCCAGATTAATGCAAAGATCCTCCAGGATAACATAAGAAAACAAAAACCGATTCTCAGTTGAAAATTCTGTCCCATGAAACATAGGAAGAAAAAACAGTAACCCTCAAAGTAAATGAAAAATCCTTGAGCAGTCATTTAGGGAGGTATTTTAATGCCTAGAATCAGAAATTTAAAAACTAAAAATAGTGAATTGCTGGAACTCAGGAAAGAAATTTAAGAAAAAAACAATTATGAAACACTGAATAAATTACTAGTTGCACAAGGGAGACTAGATTTAAATGAAAATTTAATAAAGGGTATTGATGAAAGTTAAGGAAACAAGTAAGAGAATGAAAATGAAAAAAAAAGGAACAATGACAAAAGTAAAGAAGGCAAAAAAGTCCAACATATATGTAACTGGAAAACAAAATTATGGCACGTTTGTACACAGTTAGTGGGAATGTAAACTGGTACAGCCACTATGGAAAATACCATGGAGGTTTCTCCAAAACTTAAAATAGAATCACCATATGAGGCAGCAGTTCTACTCCTGGATTTACATCTGATAAAATAAAAAACATTAACTCAAAAAGACACATGCACCCCAATGTTCTTAGCAGCATTACTTACAATTGTCAAGTTATGAAAGCAACTTGTGTCCATCAACAGATTAATGGATAAAATGTAAATATACACACATAACACACACACAATGGGATACTACTCAGACATAAAAAAGAATGAAATTTTGTCATTTGCAGCTGCGTGGTCTGGGAGGGTATTATGCCCTCCAAGTGAAATGAGTCAGACAGAGAAAGACAAATACTGTATGATATTGCTTGTTTGTGAAATTAAAAAGAAAAAAACCTAGTGAATATAACAAAACAAGCAGATTCACAGACATGGAGAACAAACTAGTGGTTATCAGTGGGGAGAGGGCAGATTGAAGAGAGGAGGGGCAATATAGGGGCAGAGGATTAATATATACTGTAAAATACAGGGAGAATAGTCAATATTTTGTAATAATTATAAATGGAGTAGAACTTTTAAAATTTTATATCAATATATTGTACAACTGTAACATATAATATACATCAAGTATACTTTAAGGAAAAACACTGGAAAAAATGCAGTATCATGGAAGTGAATATTTAAACTATAACCAAGTAAAATGTTCCAGAAATAAAAGAGCATTTGACTCTATATGTTGAAAAGACCTATCTTATGTTGGGAAAAGTTGAGATAGAACTATTCTGACCAACCACTAGACCTAACCTATTAAACTATTACCTTTAAAAAACAAAGAAAAAAAAATCACCAGGAACTTCAGGCAAATGAACAAATTACCTATAAGGACCAAAAAGTCCTTAATCTGATCCCAGAGTTTACAAGATCTATTTTAAAAATATATCCATAGTGAAGTTGAATTTTCAAGAAATTCCGAGGAGGAAGCGCAGGTCAAGAATTTTATGCCTATCCAAGGTTTGCTTCAAGTAAAAATTATAGAAAAAAATTTTGAACATCAGTAACTCAGGAAATATACACGAGTCATTTCTAAAGAATCTACTAGAGCAACGTTTCTTAACTTTTTATTTTCCCATTATTGCCCCCTAAGGAGTCTTTTAAGTTATGCCTGCACACACACACCCACAATCATGAAACGTTAATGTCTCACATACACTGTATATCTATTTATGTACTATGTTTTTTTTTTCAAGATTATATATCTAAGAAATTTTCACCGGAGCCCCAAGAACCAACTTTTACTCTCTTGGATGTACTGAAGAACAAACTATTCTCTAATTAGGAGATAAATGAAAAACTTTGGAAAAGTACTAATGAAGCATGTATTTCATTCTAGAGTTAGAACTAAAGTAAATGGTAGGGACATGGGTTGAAAAATAATATTTAAACATCTTGTATTCTGACAAAGTATAAAGAATATTAACCACCTCCCACCAAAAAAAAGGAAAATGAAAAAGGAAAGCGAAATGGTAAGGTCAAATAAGATCAATTTATTACTGTATAGGTGAGAGGTTGATGTCGACAGATATCTATTTAATACAGGCAAGCCACAGAATAAAAGAATAAGCAATATATATTTATAAACCACATATGAGATTCCAGACTGGAGGAGGAAAAAACACTATGAAGGACAGTACTGGAACAAAATTGGCATATGTTCAATAGAATAAAGCGCTGTTTGAGTGTCAATCTTCCTGATTTTGAGAACTGTATTTTGGTTATCAGTTCAATTCAGTCACTCAGTGGTGTCCAACTCTTTGCAACCCCATGAGCTGCAGCACGCCAGGCCTCCCTGTCCAGATTTTGCTTATATCTGAGGTTACTGATATTTCTCCTGGCAATCTTGATTTCAGTTTGTGCTTCATCTAGCCTGGTTTTTCGCAGAGATCAAATTTCCAATATCTGTTGGATCATCAAGAAAGCAAGAGAGTTCCGAAAAACATCTACTTCT